>NDXB01020755.1:0-12670 GCA_002631895.1 Agapornis roseicollis | reverse complement strand
GGGGGGGGGGGGGGTGGGGGGGGGGGGGTGGGGGGGGGGGGTGTTGGAGAGGGACAAGCAAACAAAACCACTACAATTAGCTTGTTTATTTAATAAGGATTAATAGTTCTAATTGAATTAAACATGCAATTATTTACAACATACTATTAACCTTTTAAATATAGAACACAAATTTACAGAAAGCATTCTTGCACCCTCTCTAACTGAAAAAACACCTTTTAAAAGCTCACTATATTACTGAACAACCACTGATCATTTTAGGTTTTGCTGGACTGTAGTTCTGAACAGGGATTGATGTATTAATCATTCAATCAGAAGTCTGGACCTGTGCAGCAATAGTTAACATCACTAAGTGCCAGACAGTGTTTCTGGTGTCTTTCAAGCTACAAAGCAAAATGCTATGTAATAGAAGACCAAGTTTGAAAGTGAAAACAGCCCATCAGATGACACAAAACAGTCCTTTGTGCCAGGTAGACTGGGGGGGGGAGGGGGGGGGAAATGAAGGGGAGATGGGACACAAGGACACAGCAAACAAAACCCAACAACATACACACACACCCCACCACCACTCCATCACCCCACCTCCTCCCCAACAAAACAAAAGAAAACACAAACAAACAGCAAAACAATCCACTTACTGCTCCCTAAAATAGTAGGAACACTAGCAGGGAAAGATCTTATATTCTAATGCCAAGCACAAAAAGCCTAGACTTCATGTACCTATTAATGCTACACTAAACAAAGCATTATTAAGACCTGAAATTACTAAGTAAAATAGCTACGTGGAGTGATAAAAGGAAAAGCCTCTGGAATACAAAGAAAAAAACAGGAATCTAAACTTAATAGCTACTTAGCATTAAACATAGTGCTTACTCTTCATATGACTGCTCCATATATTTCAAATAGGACCATGACACTCTCGTGTCATCCTATGACCAAAAAATTAAAGGCATAACACCTGCTATTAAAGAATGAAAACAAGCTCACAGTTTTCGCTACTATCATCATTTTCTTCAGCAGGAAGGCTTTTTAATACAGAGTCAACACCAGGCAGCCTGCAACGCCTCTTCTTTCTTCCTTTTCTTCTCCTGAAGAACATAAAATGGTTCACTGAAATTCGGCTAGTATTGTTTGTATTAACCTAGCTAATTATATTACATGCAAATGCCAAGGAAACATATGGTTATTTTTATTAATTAATGTTGAAATAATTTGGACAATGTTTATTTGAGAGTGGATACCTTAATGTCTGTACATTACCTCATATTTGTATTCTCAAATGGATCCTCAAAGCCATAGCCAACCCATATTATATTACCTTTGGCTGAAAAACACTTCCAGTTTTCCTAAGTTATTTTTCAAGTACATTTCTTTGGGAAGATGCAGATCCAACACATAAGACATTTGGCAGCAATAGTTAAGAATAGCATAGTTATTAAGCGTTAGTTGTTTAGTGTTATTTAATAACAGTATGTAGGTATCAAGCTCAGTAAGATAAAAGTAGCTCTCTAGAATACACTGGCTGTTTTAGGAAGCAGCATGAACTTAAGAGTCCAAAGTCACTTGCAGACACTGGGATGTATCTGTTTGAATCTGAAAATGAATCTCTCATTCATTTTGAGATCAAAAGGATTTCTTACATGCGAGCCACAGCCTTCCGTGCCAATTTACGCTGTAATCTGCGGTTTTCGTCTGTATCACGAAGAACATGATCTTCAGCTGCCCATCTATCCCAGCTAAGGGTAGGTCAAAAGAAAATTAACAACATGTATGAAAGGTTTGCAACCTTTGGTATTCACGTGGCTTCAATTCTTGTGTTGCTATAATCTCTCAAACCTTGACTCAACACGCAATGGTGTTTGTAGTACTGACACATGCTATGAATCATCACAGCCAGAGACTGCATTCGTGTACTGGCCTTGATAACCAAACAATCCAGGTCTAGATTTAACAAGATTAAACCTCAATACATTAATGGAAACCTAGAAGCCACAAGTATATAACAAAGACAGATATCCCATAAAGTTTAAACCTGCAGCTGTCGAACTGATCCACTGAAATTTATGGATACAGACCAACATGTCAACATAAGCAAGTATATTAAAGGCATTCATTAAAGCAAAAAATAATCCTGCAACATGTGATATTCTGTGCGATGCACTTTTTTACAGAATAATATAGAAGAAATAGAAGAACTGAAACCACACATACAGGTCCTTACCTTCTATTCCAGCCGTTAAAATGGATCAGATATTCTGGAATCTTTCTGCCTTTCTCATCTTTTCCAACAATAATATCAACGATCTGGAACAATTAACAGCATGTATTAAAAAGCTTGAGAAAAAGTCAGCCTTCCAGTGCTTAGGCAGCTTACACACAATGGAAAAAAAAGCAATATTTATGATAATTAAATAGATCTACAATTTTGCCAGTGAATATTGATATGAGCAGAAGGAATGGATTATATTAAACAGTAAGAAAAACAAGCTGCTTTATTGAGCCCTTTTAAAGTTGGAGACTGCTAACCCTCTTTGTCCTGTCCTCAAATGTCCCAGTGTTTTCAAGACACAAAAGGGAAATGCAAAACAAGGCAGTATCACAACAAGGACAAGCAGATACATATCTGGGCTACTAACGTTTTATCCCATGTGCTATCTCGTCATACTTTCAAAGCAAGGGACAAAATAGTTATATATATACACCTCAGAAGCACTGCTGTCTCAGAACAACACAGAATCTTAGCCACTAAACATTAAAAGGCTTTGTGAATATCTGAGCCTTTGTTTCCTTCCTCTCTTTCACATACGTAAAACAGGTCTGTCTGAAAGGGCCTGCTCCTCAAAACAAAAAGACATTTCACATGGATCATTAAGAGCAGCATCAGGACTAGTAATAACAAAAGAACTATTCTGCCTGCATTTCAGTGGCTGTCAATAGATCAGGTATCTTCAGGTGCATGCAGTAGCTATGCTAATGCTTTAATTGGGGAGTACAGAAATTAGGAACTATTGATGGCGTCAAGGGCAGTTATGCTGGAGCTTGCGGTATCTTAAAGTAAAGGTGGCACTATTATTTTTCGCACTCGTGTTATCTCTAGGGCTGGCAATTAAGGCTGTTGGGGCAGTCAGAACATATGAACACACACATAGCCAAAAGGGCAGCCCCAAACATTACAGAAAAGTAAAGACCCCGATCAAAGATGTTTGAAAAATACTGGTCTACACAAATAGCAAGACTGCACCAAAAACATTAATTTGGTCAAAAAAACAGTTTCAATCCTCCCATGTCATCTCTCTCTGCAACTAAACAAACAAAAAAACCCAAACAGAACTTTTTGTAAACTAGGTACAGACTTGGAATCGAAAAAATATATCTTGTGTCCCACTGATAGCCAAAATTAATATTATATTTACAGCACTACAACTACAATCACTGTTTTTGAGGCCAGGCCGAAGTGAGTCAGTCACCTCTTACTGCAACACTTCCGGTCCATCACTTACTGTTTGCTATCGCATTCCTGTATAACTCTCCAGTAGCATCTAAATCCCTAAGTAGGGGAGCAGGGAGGGGGAATAAATCAAGCTCTGCTACAAAAGATCAGGAATTATAATAAGATTTTAGAATTACTTTGCAGGTGTTCAGCCGAGAACGGAAGGCTGGAACCGCGTCCGTTACCTCCAGAGCCCCTCAGCGGCTCCGTTCTCTACCAGCAGCGAGAGCAAGGCCCCGACGGCCCGGACTCCACTGCTCCTTGTCACTCAGGCAGCGGGACGCCCCCACCCGCAGGGGGTAGGCCCAGAAGTCCGTACGAGGCTTCTACCCTCCCCCTAACCCCAGGGCGGAGGAGTGAAGAGCCGAGCCCCACTGGGGGACCGGGCTGAGGCGGCCAGGGACGCTAATGGCGGCACAAGGGCGGGAGGTGAAGGAGAGGCCCGACGGCCACGAGAACCGCCTCGCTTTGTCTCAAAGCCCGTAACAGCGAGCGTCCCCCTCCCCGCGGCCTCTCCGCCTGCTCCCCTTTCCCCGGGCCTGCGTCCGTTTCCCCCAAGTGCTGCTGGCGGAGCTGCCTCCCTCCCTCTGCTTCCTCTCCGGCTGAACCCGCAGCTGCTCCCCCAGCCGCCTCCCGCCCGGGGGCGCACGCAACGCCCAGCGGGAGCATTAACGGCAGCGCCAGCCCCGCCCCGCCGCGCTCCCTACCGCCCGGCCCACAGCGGAAGCGGAGGGGGGTGGAGGGGAAGTTATCTATAAGGGGATGAGTAGGGCAGGGTCGCGCGCGGTGTGTCACCTTGGCATCATAGAGCACTTTGGCTTTGGTGGGGTCGGGCTCGAAGCACAGAACTCTCTCCCCACGGTGGAACTTAAATTTCATTCCCCGCGAGGTCATTTGTTCATCATGGCGCAAAGGAGAGGAGCCACGCCCCTCCAATGGGGGCGGTGCTGCGGCTGGGCCCGCCCTTGACTTAGGCGGCGGGCGGGACGGAGAGGGACGGCGGGTTTCATTGAGTGCTTCTTGCTGGGCTTTCCGTGTTCCCCGTGGAGCTGGGCTTTCCTTTCGTACCAACCTCGCCACCTGTCCCACGGGGCGCCTGGCACGGGAGCCGGCCGCGGGAGGGGGTGGTGATGAGGGGACGGGAGGGCGGCCGCCTGGGCTGTTTGGGGCGAGAGCTCTAGGCCTTACGGAATCACCCGGCTTTGCCGCTCCGTGAACATGGCGCCGGCCGCAAGAGCAGGTGCTGGGGAGCGTTAGCGCGTTCTAAGAACACCAGCAGCCTTTCCCTCCGTTACTGCTTCCCTTGAATGGGGACCCCATGGTCCCCATTCCCTACGCTGTTTCTGGTGTTCTCCCGTAGACAAAGAGCCTCCCTGTACTCCAAAGATGGTTTCTTATACATTGTAACGTACCTAAACAGTTTGCTATTGCTCTTATGCCTTCTTGTGAGAACACAAATTAAAGAGGGTGTTGGACTAGAAACTCAATTACCTGAAGTTTATCTTTCCAATGTTCAGTTTAAAAATGTTAATGTCTCAAACAGCATGTAAATTGTGGAAATAATCATCATCAGTTGGCAGTTTTCTTACCCATGTACTTTCTGCTGACTGAAGCTTGGAAGGTACTGATCGGGGTTCAGTTAGGCGAATACTGCAGTTTCTCATGCAATCAGATGCTCCCTCAGGCCATTACAGTTTTGGTGCCAGTTCTGCATTTCCAATTTACACAAGACTGCGACAGAGCCAGGAGGCCTGGGCCTTGTAGAAAAAAACAGTTAATTTGTGATGATTTAGCATTTCTGAACTTTTCTGTGAAAGCTGTTCAGGAGGTAGATGACTAAACAGAGAAAGGCAACTGTGCACCTGAACCTATGCTAGTCTGGTACTGATGGGAAGACATGTTTAAATCCTTTCTTATAGTCTCTGAGGCTGATTGATAGAAAAACTGGGAATGGGAAGGAATGCCATGGCAGAGAACATACTAAGTAGCTGCTAATGTTATTACCAGAAGGTTTTCAAACGGAAAACGCGATAGTAGATTCCCAGAAAACATGATTCTGAGGGGTAGTATGGACTTGATTCAGTTTTTTTATAGTAGGGGTGGTAGGAAAAACCTGTGAACTTGCTGCTAAGACAGGGTGGAGTGAGAGAAGCCAACTGGTGGAAGAGAAAGGGTGTGACAAAGCTAAGTGTTCTTGAAATTGTTCAGAGCCCACTACTGCTTAGGTTAAGAAACAGGCTCCAAAAATGCATTGGTGCAACGCCAGTTGCAGAAAACTGTTACCCTTTTAAAGTTCCCCTTTTTAAAGGGAGCTGGTGCTGGTCACTTGCAGAACAAAGCTGCTTCCAAGAGACTACCAAAAAAAAAGAGAACAACAAACCTGTGCTTGTGTCCCTGGCTCCAACCCATGCTAAGAGTACTCACACAGGAGGAGCATCCTGCCTTTTCTGCACAGCTTTATGTACTTCAGTGCAGCCTCTTAGATTCCTCCTCTTACTTCACCCCAGCCAACTTTCATGGCTCTCACCCGAGAGAGATACTCTTCAAGCCTTTTGCCTCAAATTTCTTCTCAGTTTTCCTAACAGAAGCATACAGCACTCTGCTACAGCATTTGAGGTCCAGTTGTTGCCCTGTACCTCCTCTCCCTCATCCCACACTTGGGTACATGCATGTGTGCATCTGCCCTTATCTCTCTGAGCCACCTTGTTGTAGGCAATCCTTGCCAGTAGGTCCTTGCCCTTGCCAGCTCTCCCACTAAGGACTCTGCTCTAGCAGGGTTTTTAAAAACCTGTATGTGGGCTGCACTTAACTAAGATCCACACCAAGGCAGCCACAAGAGCAGAAAGGCTGGCACGTTTATGAAAAACTGACCCTCTGATAGTGCTACCCAGGCAAGGCCGAGGTCTACCAGGATACTGAATGCAGAACGTAAGATTTTTCAAAGGTACTGAGTTTGCCATAGTGAGGACTGCCAAATGGCTGTGCAACCCAAAGAGCAATGATCACCTGGAAAATGGTCGTAGCGCACCTACATAGTGCACACTGCCTGTGCAACACCTGTGACAAGTTGTACCTGATACATACAAAACATAAATAAAGGTTCAGTGACAGATGTATCAGATTTAGCAAAGCTAAACATAACAACTCCTCACTTGTATCCAGCAAGTCTGCTACAAGGAGAAATTGAAAGCAGCAGTGATATAGGGGTAGTACAGGGGGGTAGTACAGAGGGGTTGTACAAGAAGGTTAGAGAAATTCGCTTGCTTAAACAATAGTCTTGTCTGTTGTAAGTACTTATCATGCCTACTATTGATGATGGGAGAAGCAGACGCTGACCAGCCCTGAGGGCATGCGTGAAGACTAGAAGGTGGGAAAAGAGGAAGCCTCGCATTGTCTGTTGTGAATACCTATCACGCCTACTATTGATGAGGGGAAAAGCAGACGCCTGCTTTTTGATAAGGAAAAGAAGCAGACTGCCAGGTCCTTTTGATAAGGGGGAGAAGCAGATGGTCAGTGGTCTGGACACCTAAGGGCATGCGTGAAGACCAAAAGGTGAAAAGTTTAAGAAGAGGAAGACTCATTTACTTCATCTTGAAGACCCCTATTCAGAGGAGAAATACTCATTTACTTCATCTCGAGACCCCTGCCCATGACCAGAAGGGGCACTGCGCAGGCGCAAAGGACCTTCTAGTTCATTATAATACGAAGCGGGGATAGATAATGAATTTGTATAGGCATATTGCGTAACCTTACGAATATGTGTAACCTTAGAGAATAAATGTAGAGGGAAACAAGAGTGAGGTGTGAATGCTTTGAAGAAGCTATCCCCATGCACCTCAGCGCTGAATAAAAAGCATACCTACTTTACAACTTTAACGAGTTGTGGAGTCTAACCGCCCATCAACAGGGCTCTGTCAGCAAGTGTGTCTTTGGCTTCAATGTCCCAAATGCCACGAGGGATGGGAATGATCAGCAGCAGGACTTGTTCAACATTGCTGAACCAGACGAGCTGACCCACTGTGTATTTTGAAGAGATTCCCGGGATACTACATTGCTTCCAGTAAAGAGAAGCAGGTTTACAGCTCCTTTGGGAGACAGAGCAGCATGGAAAAGGAGAGCCCTGCCTGCAGTTGAGCACCCTCTGTCAAAGCATACCCTACCACATCATAAGGACTAGCGGTTTCTCGGGGAAGTATTTCAACTGCCTGCCTTACTGCAGCTTCGAAAAACACACTGCCCAGAGCCCCGCAGTCACGCCGTTTTCATTTAAACAACACAAAATAGCGTTTGTTCCGGGAAAAAGGAGCAGGCCCGCGCCCGCGCCGCACAAGATGGAGGCGGTGCGGGGCCACAAGGCATGCTGGGAGCTGTAGTCCGTCGGCGGGCCGACGGGTTGGGCCTTCGCCTGATGGGGGTGAAGTAGCAGGTCCGTGCAAAGGGGAGTTCTCCGTCCTCGTCCCTTTCTGCGCAGCCATTTAGGGAATACGGGGTCTTAGGCTGGGGAACCGGGGAAGCAGGGTGTCCGGGCAACATGCGGTGCCCGGGCCTGTGTGGAGAGGCAGCAGGAGGCGGGTCTCGGGGCGGGCCGTGCGCCGTCGGTGGGAGCGGAGGGTGGCACCGACCAGCGTGAGCTGTGGTGTGCGTTTGAGAGTTCCCTGCTGCTGAGTGAACGGGCCACTGGCAGCATCTTAAAATACATCATAAATATGTAGGTACATTTGTGGTGTGGAAGCCACACCGATTGACTTTCAGTCAGTACTGAAAGATAAAAACGGTGATTCAAGTTTGTTAAGGTTGTCACTAAGGAGTTCCCAAGGTACTGCTATTCAAGTAGGACTATTAAGGATGTAGTGAGGATCTTTTATATCTAGAGTACAAACAGCAAAAGTGAATTTCCAGAAGCAACAGTAGAGAGACATCTGCATGCATTGCTCATAGCTGATAGTAGATTATGCAGTAATTGTAGGTAGTTCTAAATTACATTAAACCATAGGATGTAGCTCTATCTCTAAGAAAACGATAAAGGTGCTTCTCAAATGCTAGCATGTCACCAGCCAAAGTACATGTATTTGCAAGACATGAGTGAGTGTTACGATTACATCTCTAATGAAGAAGTCTAGAGGGAGCCTCTCCAGCAGAGTCCTGAGTGAAAGGATGCCTAAAGCAGTGATCAAAGGCACAATCTTCTGCAGTGTTTGAGATGTTGTTTTTAATAAATAAACAGCTTTGCCTCCAAGAAAGACCACTTCTAGCAACTGCTTCTCCTAAAGCAAGCAAACTGCATTATCCTAAAAATTAGCTAACTGCTTGGCTCAAAAAGAGGCAAGACGTTAAGCTGTTATGTATGGGTATTTTAATTATTGAACCTGTAATATCCTAAAGACATGCCCCATTGGTTTGACAAGATGCAATATGCATAGCTGTCTTAGTTGTTATTGTTTGAATATTTCCCGGTTTTCATTATTTGGGCTGGGAGGGATTGATGTTAGGATGGCAGGTATTTAGTTACCCAGGTCATCCTAATTGTTTAGTACTTAGCCCACAGACACAGCGTGGGAAGGCACATTGGCTAAGGGCGGTAGAAGCAAGTGGTGTTTGAATGAACTGCAGTATCCACAGTGTTAGTATGCTTCTTATAAATGCTGATGAAACTTCAGTTACACTTAAGCAATGAATATTTTTTTATCCCTGCAAAGAGTTTTTGTTTAGAATTCCTTCTTCATTCATTCAGGCTGGAAACTGCAATTCAGAAATTTGTGAGAATTCTGAGGGTGTTTTGACTTCATGAGGTTCTCATCACGGTGTCCAGATTGGAATCAAGGCCTCAAGATTGTGTAATTTCCTTCCTAAATGTTTATTTAACAGCCACCACCTGCACAGGTTCTCTGGTATGTGTTGTTAGGAAACAAAATTACTTGTTTTGGAGTTGGTTGGGGGAACAGAATACATTATTTTTGGCAGAGTGATATTACTCCTTTTTGCCCACTCATTTTTCACAAGTAATTATAAGCAGTAATTTTAGTATTAGCATCATGGGAATTTTTCCATTAATATTACAGGACACTCAGGATACAGAGGACATCTACAGTGAGCAGAGAAGGCAGTTAGAATCAAAGCATGGCTCACAAGAAACAGACAATAACCCCCTGAGAATATTTTACTGCATAACAACCATGATGGATCACAATGCAGAGGGTACAATTTCAGTGTGTGTCTGCACATTTAGTGAAGTAACAGCCCAATTGTCCTCTCCCTAAGTTAATAAAAATTAGCTTGAACACCAACATAATGTCATCCTTGATTCTTTGAGCTAATCTTCAAAAAGCTTAAATGGTAAATGTCTACTAAGAGGAACATACTTCTCCAGTATTTCTAAGCTATATAAAGAGATATGTAGACATACTAAACTATTTGCTTCATTTTATTAAGGCAAACCCTGTTCCCTTCAAATCTCCCAAAGTTAATCCCTGGTATTTACTCTCATTGCTGCTGTTTATATTGGCTTCGTAAGCCTTCAGCCTAAACAGAGAAAAAGGAGTAAGGATTCTTCCCATGAAATAGCTCAAGAGAGAAGACATTACTTAAATGAAGCGTACATCCTGCTTCAACATAATTAAATTGTGAGATCTTAAAACCAAAGGAAAAACACCCACCCTAATTTACTGTAAAAGCTATAGACATTTCTGGCATAAAAAAGAGCTTTGTTTCCATATGCTACAGATGGGGAGGTTATCACTACCTGTGAAGGACATTCCTCCTGATGTTCTTGTTTGGACATCTGTTTCAAACAGGGAAGTTTCAGCCAAAGTATTTGTTGCTTGTAGGGAAAAAGCTGCACAAGGGAAAAAAAATCTTTGCTAGTTCTAAGGCCCTCAAGGATTTCAGCAGGATGGTGGCCCTAGTGTCACAAATGTACCTTCTGCCATCCCTGGGAAGGTAAAACCAGATTGTTGCAACCGAGCTATGTTTTCAACACCAAACAGAGTAAGTTAAGGACTGCTTTCCAGCCAAGGGCCAAGACATGACCACAGCCACCTTACAAACAGTGGCCTTCCTTCTGTGGACCTAAGACACTGCCATTCTATATTAGTATGTTTGTGCTTTGAGCTTTTTTTTTTCCCCTTTTTTTTTTCTGTTGTTGGCTGTTTCTACTCCCGCAAAAAAAGAGGCTTATTGCAGTGATGTTTTTACAGCGTGAAGCTGAGGCATGTATGCAATTCCCTGGAGAGTCTGAAGGTGGTGAAAAGAGATGATGCTGGGCATGGGAAGTGGAAAGGAGGGAGGCTGATGTGGCGTTGCCTGGTGCATGCTGCCTGCTGGAATGGGCTGCACCCACACCATCTCCTAGTCTGGACACTGTCTGGGACAGCACTAGCTGGCAGGAGCCAAACCTTTTCCAGAACACATGCTTGCAGTTAAGCATAATGGGCAATTAGCAGTCCAGTGCTTAAGCTGATTTCCAGGCCCTATTTTTTCTAGGGCTGTAGACATAGCTTTAGAGTACTTTGGGCAAAAAACATTATACTGCATGCAATCAGCAGAAATGTCTTTCATTTTAGAAGGTCTTAGGTCAGGGTTCCCTGAAGCAGCTTAAGAAGTTTCTGCTGCTGGCTATTTTCTACTCCACCACCATCAGCTGTCCTGACACAGTTTTGTGTGTAGCAGGGATTGAGACCTTATTTCAGTAGCAAAATTGAGCAGAAGCTTGGGCCAAAATTAAAAAAAAAAACAAAACAAAAACCCAGGAATGTTCTTTAGAAAATATGAAGACTATAATAACTCCAGGTAGACATCCTAGTTACATGTGACTTCAGTATTTTTGCCTTGGTTCCTGTCTTGCAAAATTATAATGATACCTCAAGCCAGCAGGTAACTAAAGCTAAAACTTTGACACTCTTCCAGGCTTAAATAGGACATGAAGCAATGACAGAGAGTGAAATAGTGCTGGCATCAAGGCATGAAGCCTGCAGGCATCCAGGCAGCAGGCTGTACAGTCCTTGAGCCTTTAGGCCTTGTGCCTAAAAGTTGCAGTTTTATTTTCAAATTTGCCCTTTAGTGGCCCAAAACTCTTAGGAGGCTCTGAGCACACTTGTTCTGGGAGAGGTTTGACCATGGCAGCAGAGTCGTGTCAATGAAACTGCAGAAGTATTCAAGGGGAAAAGAAAAAAGGATGAAATATTCATAATCATAAGTAATTCAGTGGGTGTTCACTGAGGCTTTACAAATGCTCAACCCCATCCACGTAGAATAAATGTAAGTAAAATAGAAAAAATTTGCTGTTTTCCTACAGGGTCTGTCATCTTGGGTTGTTATGCAGGGCAAAAGGTTGTGGGGGAAGAAGTAGAAATAAGGTATTTGTACATGCCACCTATCACAGCAGTGAATCATCTGTAGTAAAAAACATGTTCTGGGCATTAGGATCATGCATACTTCTCTTGGGAAAGATATGGCTCTCTTGGAATGCAAACCTCCCTTATTCCTGGCCTTCGCACTGTGGCATCATAAATAATGCAGTAAGCTGCTGCTCTAAAGTCAGGAGTTGGAAATAAAAAATAAAATACAGACCCTATGGCTGCCTTGGTGTCCAAAGAAGTGCAGAGTGAGGCAGGATGTAAGGGCATGTACAGTTTGAGGAACAACTGGGGTCACTGCAGGAGAGCTAGGTGGGTGAACGTTCTGTGGCTGAGCAGAAGCAACTGGTACCAGGCAGAGAAGAGGGCACAATAAAGGCCCAAATTAAGGTCAGAAGCAGCCCTTTTCCAGGTATGTAGAGCACACCTGTACTGAACACCAATGTGCATCCCAGCAGCTGTCAGAGCCAATTGCCCAGGGTATGAGGATCACAGCCTTAGAATCATAGAATTGTTAGGGTTGGAAAGGGCCTTAAGATCATCTAGGTTTAACCCCCCTGCCATAAGCAGGGACACCTCACACTGAACCATGCCACCCAAGGCTTCATCCAACCTGGCCTTGAGCACTGCCAGGGATGGAGCACTCACAACCTCCTTGGGCAACCCATTACAGTGTCTCACCATCCTAACAGGAAAGAATTTCTTCCTTATATCCAATCTAAACCTCCCCTGTTTAAGTTCTAACCTGTTACCCCTTGTTCTGTCTTTACAGTCCCTAATGAAGAGTCCCTCCCCAGCATCCCTACAGGCCCCCTTCAGATACTGGAAG
>NDXB01020754.1:200655-262031 GCA_002631895.1 Agapornis roseicollis | reverse complement strand
TGGGGGTTTTTTTTTTTTTGTTTTTTTTTTTTTTTTTGAAAGTGGTATTCATCTCTACTGAGGAGGAGCAGCTTCACAGGAATATAAATTAGAATTGCTTCATGTTGCCATCTATGTTAGATTAAGTACTTGTAACATGGCTGCAGAGCGAAACTGTTGGGGGCTATTTCTTTATGTATTTTTATGTTGCTACGGTTTGGTGTATAGGAGGCATAGGAGGATTATTTTGGTGATAAATATTATCTAATATTAGAAATAGTCACAAAACACCTGCACATTCACAGCTACCTGAAGAGTTTAATATTCAAAACCCAAATTTTGTTTCTGCTCCACTTACTGACTTACCATTGCAGTGGTGTAAGGAGATAGGGAATTCCTAAAAGACACATTATAATGCTTTTCAAACATACCAAGCATATCCAGAAGAAGAAGATGCAGCTAGGACAACTGCGTTCTCTGACTCTTCCCTTTGCATAAGACTGATCTGTATTGAGAACTGGTAACTAATATGGCAGGTTTAGTCCAGCAGTCCAAATCTTTTTAAGAAAATTGGCAATGATGTTCTACACTCTAAACGCTGTAAAATTATTTTCCTCCAAAGCATAGAATCAAAACGTAAAAGATCATAAATATTTTTAAAGTCACAAATGAACTATGTCACACCACTAATTAGCTGATTATTTTAAAAACAAACACAAAATTAATTATGCCTGCTAGTGAGAGATTATTTTTCCCCCCACATATTCCTTATGGAAAGAATCTGGAGAAACAAATTGTGACGATATTGAATAATGGTATTCTGGGAGTGGGTTGACACTGAACTAGTCATAGCTGTGTGTAAAATAAAGTTTAAGGTGATGCTGCAATTTTGGTCTCCGCTGGGGATGAAATATGAATGTGTTAAGTTGAAATACAAGGTGACGGGGTGATACTGTCTTTAAATTGCTCTGGAGGCAGAAATAGCTCAGGTGCTGTTAGGACTAAAAGGAGTTATGGAGTAATAGAGATTAGGGATGCTATTCCCAGCAGCAAATACCAGGGTTTATATACAACTAAGTAAAGTTGATGTATACTGTAAGACTTTCTTCTTGGTTTCCATATCACTAGTGCAGGAAGGGCACCTTTGCTGCTCTGCTTTTGCCTCACCACTTCTGGGCAAAAGACAGTGATCATGTGGCCTCGGTGTCAGGCTTCTGTCTCCTCAGTAAGGGAGGAAATATAGTTGCCACAGTCTAATCCAGCTAAACTGGAGGTGTTAAAATAAATGAGAACAGTTCCCAGTACAAGCTGACAGAAGATCGACAGAAGATGTTATACCTATTACCCCAGCATGTATGTCTAACTTGTTGAACAGAATTTTTGAGTGCTAGAATTTATACCACAGTACAGCCAGAATCACAGAATCACAGAATGGCTGAGGTTGTAAATAGGCTTCTGAAGATCACCTAGTCTAACTTTACTGCTAAAGCAGGTTCACCTAGAGCAGGTTACACAGGATCGTGTCCAAATGAGTTTTGAATATCTCCAGGGAAGAAGACTGCACAACCTTTCTGGGCAACCTGTTCTAGTGCTCTGTCAGCCTCAAAGTAAAGTTCTTTCTCATATTCATATGGAACTTCCTGTGGTTTAGCTTATGCCCATTGTCTTTCTTCCTATAACCTGGCACCATATTGAAAAGAGTCTTGAAACACTTCCTTCAGATACATACACTGATCAAATCTCCCCAAGCCTTTTAGTTGCCAGGCTAAACAGGTCCAGTTTCCTCACTTTCCTCACATGAGAGGTGCACCAGAATCTTAATCATTCTACTGGCCCTTCACTGGACTTGCTCCGTGTCTCTCTGGGGAGCCCAGAACTGGACTCAGTATTGCAGAGGAGGCCTCACTAGGGCTAAGTAGAAAGGGAGGACTACTCCCTCAACCTTCTGACCACACTTTTTCCTGATGCACCCCAGGACACCATTGGCTTTGTTGGCCACAAAGGCACATTGCTGGCTTATGGAAAACTTGTTAACCAGGACTCTTCTCCTCAGAGCTGCTTTCCAGCAGGTCTACCCTTAACCAGTACTGGTGCATGGGGTTATTCCTCCCAAGGTGCAGGACTCTGCACTTGCCTTTACTGAATTTCAAAGGGTTCCTCTGTCCCCGTCTTTCCAGTTTGTCTAGATCTTTCTGAACTACAGCACAGCATTCTGGCAAATCAGCCACTCCTCCCAGTTTTGTATCATCAGCAATCTTGCTGAGGGTACACTTGATCCCTTCACCCAGGTTGTTGATGTATAAGTTGAACAAGACTGGACCTAGTACTGACACCTGTGAAACACCACTAGCTGCAGGTCTCCAACTCAATTCCACTTCTCTGATCACAACCCTTTGAGTTCTGCCATTCCAACAGTTCTCAATCCACTTCACTGTCTACTTGTTCAGCCAGTTCACTGCTGGCCAGAGACCACATCTATCCAGAGAGTTGTCTCATCATAGAAAGCTATCAGATTGGTCAAGCACGATTTCCTTTCTTGAAGCCATGTTCATTACTCGTGATCACCTTTTCCTTCACATGCCTAGAGATGACATCCAGTATGAGCTGTTGTATCATCTTTCCAGGGAGGGAGGTGAGGCTGACAAGCCTATAGTTTCCTGGGTCCTTTTTCATGTTTTGCAGACTGGGGTGACACTGGCTGTCCTCCAGGCCTCAGATACCTTTCCTATTTTCCATGACCTTTCAAAGATGGTCAACAGTGGCCTAGGAATGGTGTCCAAGAGCTCCCTTGGCATTTGCTGGTTTATCCTGTCTGATGTACTGGTGTCTGGATCCAAATTCTGGAACTCAGCATTATGCATACAGAAAACAATTTCCTCAGAGAAATACTAGATAGAGCACACTTGCTATGTGACTTCAAAACTTTTCCCTCAATTTCAACCTCCATGTAATATATATTTCTGTTCCCGCTTTCATTTTGCTACACTATATGTACCTTCAAAGTACCTCAGGATCTTGATTTAGGAACCAAAGTGAATATCATGGTAAAAAAATTCAAAATGTGAGATTAGCAGGACTCTTATTTTTTATTTCTCTGCAAACAATTTAATTAAAACCAGATTGCTGTTTGTGAAAAGTTGGAGGCTTTAAAGAATCAGTTCCATGTTCAAAATAAACAGCTGTTAGGTATGCCAAGATAAAAAGAAATCCCTTATTCTATTGCATTTATTATGATAAATTTTTTGGCAGAAACAGGACAACAAGGATACAATGTCTTACATGGTGACAGTGCTCAACTCTCATTAGCCAGATATGAGAAATCATTGCTGTTACTTTCTGAAATGAGAAATTAGGGATTTAATCCAAAAACATTGGAGCCTGAAACATACTATTGTGATCAGCATATAGAAATAAACTTAAGGTACAAAGTATCAGAATGATAGCACTTATTTTGCAGATTCAATCAAAACAAGCTATAATATCTGGGAAGTTTTGGAAGGTCATGAAGGAAGGGAAGAAGAGAAGGTTGGTTGTGTTGTTTTTGGTTTGTTTTTTTTTTTGTGTAAGAAGTGTTGTTTTAAGAAGAGAGTGTTGCTACATGACTAGAATTAATTACTTTTCTTTCCCAAGTAGTCTGCAAAAGTAAGTACCATTGTTTTAAACCACCAAGCTGATCACCAAGCAAGTAAAAGGAAAGAACAAATATGTGCACTTGTGAAGGGTTGTTGATATATAAGAATGTTTATCTCAAGGAACATCTGATAGTTTAGAGTATTTTAGTTTAGCCATTATGAATTTAGTAAAAGTTGAGAGGGGAGTGTATGAGACAATGATATACCACACCTGGGCACACACCATGGAAGTCTGCAAATAGATACAATATTGTGTTACCTGTAGGTTTGCTAGTTTAGTCAGGTATGTGATACACTCCAAATGTTGTTTCTATGACTCTCACATCTTTTAAATAAATAATAATGATCCCATATATGATTGGCAAAACCTGTATTTTTCTTTTTTTTTTTTTTTTTACCCTTACATGCTTTATACAATGATTAAGAGCTGACCTAGACTCACATGGGAAATATATGAAATGGTTTCTATTAGCCACAAGGGTTTAGTGGCAAATAATAGAACATACTTAGAAAAANGTAAACTTTTTTTTTTTTTTTTTTTTTTTTTTTTACCCTTACATGCTTTATACAATGATTAAGAGCTGACCTAGACTCACATGGGAAATATATGAAATGGTTTCTATTAGCCACAAGGGTTTAGTGGCAAATAATAGAACATACTTAGAAAAAAAAATTCTGTGTTACTGAGTTAGCTTCACAGTTGACTGGTGGTAGATAAAGACTATTACATTTCACTCTCAGTACTTCAGGACTTTTATTATTATGTTTATCAAGAATTAAATGTTTCTGGGGATAATTTTGATAGATGCTGTCAGTTTTCATTTATTGTGTATTTGATTTTTTTATATGTAACGCCAAATAGAAAGTAAAAATTCCATAAAAAATATAATCACCTAATAGGTGATTAAATTAGTGCATGTATGTAGAAAATGTAATCTGTAGTAATTATCTATAATTATGTTTTCCTTGCAATTTAAAGTAACTTGTCTTTTTCAGTAGGGAACAGCCCTCTTTTTCACTTTTCACCACCTTCCATAACACTGATTGCCTTTTTGGCAAGAAAGAATTAACCACTTGAACTAGAAGAAAAATCAGGGAGTTAGTAACTGGTTATAGTTACTCAGAGACAGAAATGTGGAAGAGGAAACGATGTTTATATGAAGGTCAAAGAGGTATTTATTTACAGCTGCCAAATAAAAAAACCTAGCTATGTAGATGATTAAAGAAAATCTTTCCAATGCAGGGATCTCTTGCATAATTCACAAATGTCCCCTAGGAAAGTGGTAGAATCCTGTATGTTTAATTCCTAGTGTGAAGCTGGTGCTCCTGTTCATGTGTCTGCTCTCTGACAAAGATGACAGTGGAAATGTGATAAAGACATAGCAGAAGAAATAACTTTGACTCATATTTGGGAGACTTCTGAGGCACTTGGGAAAATTTGGAAAAGCTAGTAGGGCACTAAGGTAGATAGATCTGTGGGCAGAATATACAGAGGGAAAGTAGAGCTAGGTTGAAGCCTTGCATTTATCTGTGCCTAATAATGCACTAGCACAGATAGCGAAGAATTATTAAAATTCTGCAAGAAGTGTGTGAGAAAATATCAAAATATGAAAAAGGCTGCCCTTGAGTAACTATAAAAAGCCTGCATAAACACTTAGAAATGTATACCCCGAATCCTGCATCCACAGATGTGTGGATTGTAGAACATGTTACTGAATTCCTATAGTAATGGAAATGTAAATAATTCAGTATTAGAATAAAAAGCTGGAATACCAACATTTTCCCTAGATTTCAAGTTGAAATTTTCTATTGAATTCATTATTGGTGCATTCCTATTTCAACCTGAGATAACCAGAAACATTCCACTTGAATTCACTTTGGTAATAACAGATTAAATTTTTCTTCATATAAGATCCCAGTTCTCTACCCTGAGATACAGCCAGAGTCTTGTATTTGAGCGTTTAGCCAATCTGAGAAACATGAACATAGAATAGTTTCCATAATACAATCTGTTAATAGTAGAATTAAATCAATACAAAAAGCAGTTTGAACAAATAGTTACAACAAATGAATAATTTCAAAACAAAATAAGTTAGTTATGTGTTTCCTGATCAAAGACAGATATGTGTGGTTTGGTTATGTTTCTGAAAAATGCTTGATTTTCCTTTTAAAAGCTTGATTACAGTAAAAAAGTATGCAATTAGTGACAGAGAGGTAAAGATAATAATGCAAACACCACAGATAAAGTTTGAGTTTTAATATTATCTGTGCTACAGATATTATTAATATAATACAATTAAATTAAAGTCAGGAATATTCGGTTAGATGCTGAATGAAAAAATATGTATAGCAATAATGAATCATGTATAGTTCACTGAAAACTAACACAGATCAAAATGAAGTAGGGATGGTATAAGCTGTCTCAGAGATTCAGTAAAAGAGGGTAGTCATAAGTATAACAGCAAACTGGGCCTATTAACCTCTCAATGTTTTCATTTACCTCTGTAAACCAAAGACCAGCAGTCAATGAAACAGGCATGTTGAGATCAGATAATTTGCAGAACATTTCAGCAACTAACTGGGAGACTGTATTCAGCAAAATTTTGCAGCCACACACTCCACAATTTAGGGGTTTTCCTCCCTTTTCTGCCTCTTAGCACCCAAGAGAGTAGCCATGGCAGCCTAACTTCAATCTGATCTCTTTCTAGACACAGTTCTTCACTCTGGTCTCTTTCTTGATACAGTTTTTAGATGGTGCCTAAAGCTGAGGCTTTCCTTCTTTCCAACACTTTGCTTTCTGAAGCATAGAAGTGTGATTAAGACTCCTGCAAAATCCTTTTCTGAAGAATTTGAAACTTTTGCAAGCAGGAGACTTAAGGATAGGGAAAAATGTTCTCAAGATATGCCTTTCTGATAACTAGCTCTTAGGCAACAGGCAGATACAGCTGATACCATCACAAAATCACAGAATGGTTGGGGTTGGAAGGGACCTCTGGAGATCACCTAGTCTAACTTCCCTGCTAAAGCAGGTTCACCTACAGCAGGTTAGACAGGATCATGTCTGGATGAGTTTTGAATATCTCCAGGGAAGATGACTCCACATCCTCTCTGGGCAACCTATTCTAGTGATCTGTCAGCTCTCAAAGCAAAATTCTTCCTCATATTCATATAGAACTTTCTGTGGTTTAGTTTACGCCCATTTTCCCTTATCCTGGCACTGGACGCCACTGAAAAATTCCAGCTGCATCACCTTGACAGCTGCCCTTAAGATATTTGTATGAATTGATAAGGTCCTCTCTCAGTGTTCTCTTCTCCAGGCTAAACAGGGCCATCTCTCCCAGCCTTTCATCATAAGGGAGATGAGTCAGGCCCTTTATGGTCCTTGAAGCCCTCTGGACCCTCTCCAGTAGTTCCCTGTCTCTCTCAAACTGGGGATCCCAGAAAACTGCACATGGTACTGCAGAGGAGGCACTTGCTGAGGGTACACTCATCCCTTCATCCAGGTCACTGATGTTTAAGTTGAACAAGACTGGACTTAGTACTGACCCCTAGGTCTTCAGCTGGACAGTGCCACTGACAACAGCCCTTTGAACTCAGCCATATCTGCCTCCTCAATCCACTTCACCATCCACTCATCTAACCCACGGTTCCTGAGCATATCTGTTAGGGATGTTATGGGAGTAGACAACATCCACTGCTATTCCCTCATCTATCCAGACAGTTGTTCCATTGTGTGAGGCTATGATAGCCTCAGATAGATCTGTCAAGAGTGATTTCCTTGAGCATGAGTTCCCTCAGTACTTCTGAGTTTATCCCATCTGGTACCATGGATTTGTGGGTATCAAGTTTGCCTAAATGATCTCTAACCCGATCGTCCTCAGCCACAGCAATCTTCCTTTCTCCAGACTTTCTCTCTTACATTCAGGGTCTGGAATTCCTCAGCTGTAAAGACTGAAGTAAAGATGGTGTTCTATAACTTTACCTTCTCTGTATCTTTTGTCACTGGGGCACCTAACTATTCAGCAGTGGAGCCACATTTTCCCTAGTCTTCTTTTTGCTACTGATGTGCTTGAAGAAATCCTTCTGTTGTCTTTGACATCCCTTGCCAGATACTCTGACAATGTTCTTATATTCCTACCAAGTGGCCTGTCTATTTTTCCACATTGTGTAAACTTCTTCTGACTGCATTTAGTCAGAAGTTTCTTGGTCATCCATGCTGGGCTCTTGCCTCCTTTGATTTCTTACTCATAAGGATGTACTGCTTAAAAAAAAAAAATACCCTATTTACTTCTTAATAGGTTCACACTCTCTTGAAGTCTCTCTCCAAAGTTATTTTCAACTTTCTCTTACTGTACTTGTTAGCAACCAGTCTTATGCTAGTAATTAGCCTTAGATGTAGTTTACCACACATTTTGAGCAGCATTCCCAAGAAGTCCCAGACCTAGCACACTGGGGGAGGGGTGGGGGGGTGGGAGGGGGCTGCCTCTGGCCTCACACTGTCTGCAGGCTGTGGCCTTGATCACAAGGACTTGGGTCCTCTGAGACTGCCACCAGGAAAGGGGGACTTCTATATGCCACATGTCTCACACCATATGCGAGACCGTATATATTTATGCCATATATAAGTAAATGTAACTTGAAATTTAATTCAGTTGTTTTTATTTATTGGGATGTTACTTCTCCAATATTAAGCAGCAGAATATTTAATCTGACAGTAATTCTATTAAATGATATTTTACGTAGATGCAGGCCTTAACAATATGATTGCCAAAAATATGTTATATACTAGCAATTGCCCAGAAAGCCAATCGTTTCCTGGGCTGCATCAAAATAAGCGTGACCAGCAGATTGAAGGAGGTGATCCTGCCCCTCTACTCTGCTCTCCTGAGACCTCACTTGGAGTATTGTGTGCAGTTCTGGTGTCCTTAACATAAAAAGGATATGGAAATGCTGGAACAAGTCCAGAGGAGGGCCACGAGGATGATCAGGGGACTGGAGCATCTCCCATATGAAGACAGGCTGAGAAAGTTGGGGCTGTTCAGCCTGGGGAAGAGAAGCCTTCCAGTACCTGAAGGGGGCCTATAGGGATGGTGGGGAGGGACTCCTCATTAGGGACTGTAGTGACAGGACAAGGGGTAACGGGTTCAAACTTAAACAGGAGAGGTTTAGATTGGATATAGGGAAGAAATTCTTTCCTGTTAGGGTGGTGAGATGCTGGAATGGGTTGCCCAGGGAGGTTGTGATTGCTCCATCCCTGGCAGTGTTCAAGGCCAGGTTGGACAAAGCCTTGGGTGGCATGGTTTAGTGTGAGGTGTCCCTGCTTATGGCAGGGGTGTTGGAACTAGATGATCTTAAGGTCCTTTCCAACCCTAACTATTCTATGATTCTATAAGGAAAATAGAAATCTGATTTTTGAAGAAGTAGGAGAGCATTAAATATTTGGAGTAAAGAAAGACAATGATCTGCAAAAGTTGCAGAGGGGTGTTTCATGTTGATATCCATAGCTCTGGATAGGGGATTGAGAACCTTGTTAACTAACACTGCTTATGAAAGATGGTTTCAATCACTGTAGAAAAGACTGATGCATGACATTCACACCAGGAATATTTAATATGTTAATTCATATTTTTTAAGACTTTATTCAGTCATGGCATCCTGGGATGACCAGAATCTCAACTCAGTAAGGGTTAGAAAACTTATTTTCATTTCTACCATGCATTTACTCATGGCTAGTTAATTTCTGAATGCTCTTTTGCAAAATGGCTTAAATAATTAACCCTTTTTCCTGATATCTGGCTGAAGATATTAGTGATAGCAATTATCCTTCTTTTAACTTTTCATCTGTTAGGTTAGACAAACCAGCAAAGTCTTTCAACACTCTTAGGGAAGATCGGCTCACCAGTTAGCTGTTCAGACTACAAGCCTCTTTTTACTCTTTTTCAGTTTGAATTTCTTTTCTGAATATTGGTGTCCAGAATTACAAAGATATTTCGTATGAGATTTCATACATATATATTCATACTAATTATACTGCACAAATATAAAACCAGTGGAAATGAGGTCAGACTCATGTCCTACATTGGGTGACAGAGAATGTGAATCTCAAATATAAAATCAATATCCATTCTTTCTTTCATTTATTCTAGGCGCTTTATGTGAGAAACAGAAGCACACCAAAGAAAACATCTTAATTTACAGTGGGATCCTTGTTCACTGAAATTCTATCTACTTGGAGGTATATTTTTTCCTGTTATGCTATGAATATCCATAAGTATAGCTATGTTCCATTTCGTAATTTATTTCTAAAATAGCAGTTCAGTTCCCTGTAAAATTTCAATATTGTGCAGATCATATAATTGCATTTAACAATAAATCATGCACCTTTATCATACCACTTATCCCTACTCATTGAATATATAACTGTCAAGAAACAACTATGCCATCATATTTCAGTTTCAGTAAAAAGATCTTATTTTATTATGGCTTTCACTCATTCCCAGATGTCCTCCCTTCCTTGAAAGAGACAAGCCTGGGTGATGCCAGATTAAGATGAAATATCATCATCGCAACATATTAATTTTCCTTCAAAGATCTTAAAATAGATTTCTTGTGCTTTTGCTGGAACATTTTTCATCTTGCTTGAAGGGGAAAAACATGGGTATGAAAATCATCATCATAACTTCAAACTGAGTGGTATATCCTCAAAATGTGGGCTGCAAATTTAACTGCAGTGGCACAAACACTGTGCAGAAATAAACAAATATATACTGTTATACTGGAGAAAACATATCCTTTTTTGAGGCTGCACCCTTTATACATAAGTAACAGCCTGAATGTAAATCAGTAATATTTTCTAGGCATATTTATGAGATATATGCAAATAAGATAAAAAGGCAAGCATCTCATGCACATTTGAACATTATAGGCCTGTCTTCTGAATCAGACATATAATTTTTACTTCCTTAGAGATATATCAGCACAAATTTTGCTTGAAAAATGTGCTTATGAAAAGCACTCAGCTGATGTCACTGAAGATATTTTCACCAGTCTAGGATCTGAAAGTATTTACTTAGCTCAAATGAGGGAACAATGTTAGACTGATAACACATAAGGTATGAAGTATTTACAAGGTAACTGTGGAGAAGTTTTCAAACAATTTAAAGTGCAAATAGAATATCAGTGCTGTATATTGTACAGGAAGCTCTTAAGATATATGCATGTATCTGTAATTATGATATTTTTGTTCTCGTGAAATACTTCATGAAAAAAGCAAAAAGGCCTCAAAGAAATTGAAATACTAATGAGAGAAAAAGAAAGAATTAAAAAGTATTAATCCAGTGTTTTCATTATCAGTCAAGATAACAATCATTTAGTAAAACGCTACCAAGACAACATGCAAGTACCAGAAAGCAAGCAGAAAAAAAATTATTTCATACTCAGAGAAACACCAAGTTCAGTCACTATAGGCTCTTTGCTTCATTGACAAAGGATGGAAATAGCTTATTGGATTTTTATTTATAATTTTTCTGCCATACACAGAATATGTAACAATTATAGTTACGACCTCTTGATTCATTTCAAGATTTTGTTTTGTCCGTACCTCTCCCTGAAGAATCACTCATTTTGTTGGGATGATAACAGACCTCAGACTTAATTTAAACACATTTTTGTATTATTCTAATTATTTTCATGACTGATGAGCATTTTTTAAAAGAATAATTTAACTGTATGAAGCTTAGTTTTCTTCCATTTTAATCATGAACATTCTGTACCTTCACACTGTGATTCGCTTCTTGTGATATTCAAGCCTTAAGTGTGCTTCCGAGTATCTTAGTGTAGTTCAGGGAGGTAATTTTTTTGTAGTAAGTTCTGTCCCTCCTAACCTCATGGAGTCTAGTTCTTCACCTGGTCTACGCAGCTGAAAAAGGAAGGCTGAGAAATCTGTGCAGTCTAATCTCCCAGTTTAAACATTTGCCATCATCATGTGTGTTGAATAACTTAATTCACAATTAACTTGTTATGGTCAAGGGCAAATACAAGCATTAATTCTTGGCAACCAAGGCCAACAACATGGTTGCAAATGTTTATAGAAGACAGATATATATTTATTTCTATATATTATAGAAATGGAATGAAAAAGGCATTCTTCATATGCTTGTATACTAAGGATACATGAGATGCATTGCTCCATCCCTCTCTTTTGCTCTCTTTCACTTCACTTCAGCTAATTTTATGTTCTTTCTGAAAATGTGGCATTCAGGGCTATAAGAAGAGAAACTTCTCTGTGAGAAAGCTGCTGTCTGAGCCTTCCATCAGGAAACACTTTCAGGAGCACTCCCAAGAAGCCACCTTCAGAGGTATATTCATGTTTTCAGGCTCAGTTCCTGTGTATCATGATATTTAACTGCTCACCAGTGAAAGTGGCAGAAAGAGGGAGAGAAGTGTAAAAGGAAAGGAAAATACTGCTTTTTTCCCTTTGGCAGCAGTAATCTGTTATGTCAAGGTAACTGTCTTTGAGATGGTAATTTATCCCTTATCACCCTGAGATAGCCACATTTGGGAAAAGCATATTTGCTCTTACAGTTCATCTGTTTTTTGAAGTCCTACCCCGATTCCAGAGATTTTTAATTTTCTATAAACTACCACAACTATGACAATGAAGAATTCTGTAAAATCTAATATATAATAATAGAAACTAACATGAGAAGAAAAATCATTAGCAAATTGTGGGTGCAAGCAAGTTTATATGTCCTGAAATCTTGCATTAAACTTAGGCATGCAACACTTAATTGTATATTGTACTTTTTTCCTTGCGGGTCTCAAATTTTGGAATATAAACAGAAAGATTCATTTACCTCAAGAGTTTGCTAGACTTAGTCCAGATGTTATCTTATGGAGGCAAGAATGTTTGTAATGATGAAATTATTAAACAGGGATGTTCCCTATAAATATGTAAGCCATTAGAATCTGTTATATGAATACCATATCCATTCTTCTGTGCTGCAGTAATGGCCCTCCCTTGCTACCAAGTTTACCTTCTTGCCATGACTGTCCAGTTTCTCTTGCCTTTTCCTTCTTACTATAAATAATGTCCTCCCACCTACCCATATGCCTGGCCAGGAGATACACATTTCATTGGCTGCTTTCAGCTGAGAGGTTGGTTAAAAGCCCAGCCAGGATGCACACCCTGCTTTTTATAACAGTACACATTGCTATTAAATAGCTGGCATGCTAGAGAAGCTGCTTTGCGGGCTGCATTAAGTCCCTGAGCCGTATGTTGTGCAGGTCTGTTCTCCAACTTAGTTTTGTTTATTTCTCTGTGTGTCAATGGTAGGATATGGAACTGGAATCTCTTTTCTCTTTTAAATATATTAACATATTTCAAAGGCAGAGGGCTTTTAAAAGCCATTTTTTGCATTTGTATGTTATAATTTATTTTTAATATGAATTTTTGTATACAGTAGAGTTGTATTTTAAGTCTGGCCAGCAACCCAGAACCACTCAGCTGCTCTTACTCCCCCCCCCATTTCCTCCCCCCAGCTCCCGAAGGAAGAGGAGAATCAATAGAATGTAACTCCCACAGGCTGAGATAAGAACAGTCCAGTAACTCAGGTATAACACAAATCACTGCTGCTACTACCAATAATAATAATGATAAGGAAAATAACAAAGGAAGAGAATACAACCACTCACCACCTGCTGACCGATACCCAGCCCGACTTGAGCAGTGATCTAACCCTTCCAGGTAACTGCCCCCCAGTTTATATAGTGGGCATGATGTGCTGTGGTATGGAATGCCTCTTTGGCTAGTTTGGGTCAAGTGTTCTGTCTCTGCTTCCTCCAGGTGTTCCAAGGCTGAAAGTCAAAACAACAGCACTGCATCAGCTACTAAGAAGAAGAAAAATGACTGCTACTGCTGAACCCAGGACAAGTAGTTAGTCATCTCAGAGTAAACAACAAATGTAAACACCTATATTATGGTTTAGCACAGATGTTAGTATTAAACAATAATAAGAAAACATGTCAGAAAATTTAATGACTAATAAATGTGACAAGAAGAACAAACACTCAAAGTTCAGTTCCGCTTTCAAAAAATTACTGAAAAAGGCACACACTTCTTTTCAGGACATTTTAAAATGCTGAAATTCAAGGTCAGACATACATAGTTGCTTCTAAAAATGAAAACTAATTTAGCATAGATTTGAGTTTTATTACTATTTTCACACAAACCATGCATTTCCCCTGCTTCTGAAGTAAACAAGGAATAAAAAAATTAAGTTATTCCTATAGTATAGCAGCTCCAACTGCCGTAAAAGCATATAGCTTCAGTCCTGAATAAAATAAAGGCTTTTAAACACTTGAGGTTAGATTTTATTTGCACTTTAGAAGTTTTAAGTCTTACTAATGCTCAAAATAATGCACAGTGTTAGCTGTGAGATCAATAAGGAGAAGTGGTAACTTAGGCAACAAGTGAGAGAATGGAGTTGATGGACATGACTGCAGCACCTTCTAAGAAACCAGTGCAAGGCCAGAGAACAGACCTGACCATCTTAGGATATTGAGGGAGATACATACATGAAGCTTAACATATTAATGAAATTAATTTCTTTTGAACATAGGCATATTGCATTACAGTAGCCTAGACAGATAATCAAGGCCATCATCCATTGCAATGAAGTAATTATTTGTAGCTAGCTGGACAGGATGGAAAATGTTGTTATAAATGACTGTGTGTTAGCTTACTGTCAGCAAGATAGTCATGAGTACTTATGACTTCAATTGTTTAATTGTGTGTATCAATCTCCTAAGCAGTGTGACTTAATACTCTCCAACATGTTTTCTTTCTGCTTTCTGTAATCTCCAACAAGAATGTGATTTTTAACTCAACTAGCTGGCCATGACAACTTCTAGAGGAGGATATTGGATAGTTAAATATGATTTCTGATAAATTAAAAGGAAGATTAGAAAAAAATGTAGTAGAGAAAAAACAATGAATCAGCATGTTAGAAAAAGTCTCTATGTGTCTATATTTACATATAGATAACATAGTTGACAAAGGTTGTAGACGCATGAAAAACTTGTCCTGATATTCACTTTAGTAAAATATTTTCCTCGTTATAAGCGAGAAAAAAAGTTTGTTTTTACCTTTTCAACTAACAAACCACAACAGGGAAAGAGTAGAGTCTTAAGAAGGGGATACAGGGAAATCTTAGCTATGGAGAGATGAAAACCACCGTATCAGCAGGGTAAGGTGTTATGAACCTAGTTCTTGTCATCTACCCTAAATCTGTATTCTTTCTAAGTGGCACAATGCAGAGTAGAAGTGTGTTGCAGACACTTCTTGTGGAGTAATAAGAAATGTAAGTTCAGAGGGTAACTCGTTTATCTGCACACACCCTCAATGCCTCTCAAGTTGTCCAAGTGAAGAATGCTTACAGATAAGACAAAACAGTTACGTAAAAGCAAGTCCTATCACATCTGCAGCTGACTGCAGAAAACTTGCAGCCTGGAGCATGAACTAGCATCCATTTAGAGTAAGATTGGACCACAGAGATGAATCTTTTCAGTAACTTAACACCATCTATGCTTGATGTTCTAAAACACTCTGTGTTTTGTGTGATTCTTCATTATAACTGAGTTCCTCACTAATGGTTTTCCCCCATACACCAGCTTCCAAAGATTCCAGGTTTCTAAAGCACAGGAAAGGTTTTAGCATTATATCATAATCATGTATTGATATGTCAATTAAGTGAAAACTACAATATTTGATGAATGAGGAAAAAAGCTATTCTTATCAAAATGCGATATCGAAGAAGGCATGCTTTAGCTGATTCTAAAGCATTTCAGCTTTGTATTTTCAGTCTTGTGACCACTTATCCTCCCCCAACTATTACTGAACCGACTAGTTGAATTTGGACTCAAGTTACAAATTCTTTAGTCTGCTAGCGCTTATGATGAAACAATGAAATGTCATTCTGCCTCTGGATATGATATTACCACTAGTGAGTGGATGTGATAATATATCACTAGTGAGCAAATCACCATTGTTAACAAATTAAGCCATTTCTGTACAGCTCTTTCTCCTTATCAGGAGAATGTGCAGGAAGTGGTTTAGAAAGTGTCAAGTCAAATGCACATTGCCAAAAGAAGGATGACTTCATGAAGTCATCTTTGTTTGCTTATAATATGTTGTTAGAACATTTCTAATTAATTGTTGAAAAAATTTCACTGTTCACCTGAGTACTTTATAACTACCTGGCAAAGAGCAGGTCTTGAGCTTATTGAATTTGAGCTTTAAGTGACTTAAGCACTTTGGAGAATTGTACTACATAAATTTAGATGATTTACAGTTGTGAAAGGAGTTTCTAAGATGAAAGAGAACTTTTCAACCTTGGTATACCGAGTCTGAACAAAGGCTATTAAAAACTGTGCAAAGTTTGAACATTTTCTAGCAACACATTTTTACATGAACATGGAAGGTAGATTTCAAATTCAGAATGTAAAAAATGTTTTTCTGTACTTTAAGCAGTTAATTCCATTTTTATATTTCTCAAAATGTCACTTTTTTTTAGGACACGACATGTAAAGAGGTCTAAGTAGCTAATTTACTTGTATCTCTGCAACTAATCCAAAAAACTTTATGTCTCTTATTTGCATGAATGTGCACATTTATTAGAAGTGAATTACAATATAAAAAATTATTTGAAGCCAGGGAAGCTACAGAGTTAAAGGAAGTCCAAGTAAGAAGTGATGAAAGTAATATATATATATAGTATTATTACAAAATAATTATTTGTAAATTTCATATATATATGGTATTTACAGAATACTGATTTTTAACTACTTAATGAAAACTAGATGTTTTATAAGCTTTTTCCGGAATGGATAGTTAGGTTATAATGAAATTGGTAAAGATGATTCTCTCACTTAGAAATGTTTTTCCAGAAATAACATGGTTGTGGTTTTCAGGCCCACTTGGTGAGGTACAAGTTAAGGATAACAGGTCACCTAACTTTAGCAGGCTATAGATGGATGCATATTCCAAGCTAAGTGATGGCTTTCCTCTGTGAATGCAGTTCACACATCCTTTCTTAGATAGCTGGTGGAATTACGCTCCTGGAGGTGGTAACTCTTCCATTGCCTACAAGGCAAGCTTTCAAGACATATGCAGACAACATGACTAATAATACAAAATAAGGTGGAGTAAAATTCATCTTATGTTTTCCTTAATTTTCCACAATAACAAAGAAGTATCTTAACTAACAGTTTTTTAATAGCCACATTTAAAACAATAGGATGATCTATATCCTTTATGCTACATAGGTGCCCAAATGCTTTGCTTAGGCTTAGTTTAAGTCTGCATTTTTCCTTTCAGTTGCAGTTCCGTAAGCTGAAGTTTACCAACCCCAGACTGCTTTCAGTAGCTGCCATCCACTTAGTTTTCTTGGCTGAGCTGCTGCTGAGATTGCTTTCTAGGCTATTAAAATTAAAATGAGCCAGCATAAACTACTGAAATAATAGATCTTTTTGCTTGCCTGCTTTGCTAACCCAACTCACTTTGAAATAAATTAGGGAACTATCATACAAGTAATTTAACCAGTGGATCTGGCAAGGCAGTGTTCTCTGGCAAGAGGATGGCAACAAACAGTTGGGGGTTGGCTGGGGATGGTAATCTCTTCAGCTGGTCCTGTGGGAGCAGTAATACAGAAGCAATTACACAAAGCTCCCGACTGTATCTTCTTTTGAAGGGCATCATTTGTTTTCATCCAATAGTCTTCAGTCCCCTCATTTGCCACCAGAAATAATGCTATGGTTTCCTATTTCTAATGTAAATGTAGGTAAAAGGAAGAACTTCATATTCTAAGTAAATAAACTTCACAGAATATGTGCCACATTTAAACCCATTTGTATTAAGAGTATACAACTCTAAATTGTAAGGAAACAATCCTGTAGTTTACAGACTGATTTTTTTTGCTGAAGTTCTTTATAGAAACAGAATGCCTAAGAAATTCAAAATATCTGCTCTAGTAAGATATTATAGGAGAACTCCTAGAGCTGACATAGGCTCACAAAAAGGAAAGAAAAACAAAACCAAAAATATTCTTTACCACTGTTTTTTGGCATATTCATCTTGGAAGCAGATAAGAATAAAAAAGAGTATATTTCTTTCTAATTCCTTAGATCTAACAATGTTTAAATACTGCAGCTTACCTATTAAATGGTTTGGTAATAAGTCTATTACTGGGAAACTTGTTCAAAACCAGGAAATCTCTGCAATGTCTATGTTGGTAATCTATGTGTGTAATTACTGCTATTGTAAAAAGAATCTAATTCTTAGACACAAAAGGATATTCTGCTGCTCAGCTGTCTTCTGCCCTTATGAGTGTCATCCTATCTTGCTGTTTTATGAATTACAGGAGTGTGATTTCTATATGACCTGATCATCTATAATGGTAGAATTTTTCAACATTATGGTTGTTTGGCTAATCTGTAAAAGGAATTCTACTTGACAAAGATATAGTACTACTTTAAGAAGGCAAATCACTTCCACAGTTACAAGGTCCTTTCTGTTTCTATCACATATTCAAGAATATTCTCATAACTGTATCTAATTACACAGAAAAAATGAGCCATTAGTCTACTCAAACAAATAGTAATTACTTCTTGATAAAAGTTTTTAATTTATATTTTGTGAAGAAAGTTCATATCATATTTTACTATTCTTTTATGATAAAATTTAGAACTATTTCTAATTAATGTGAGCAATCAGAATACCACATGCTTTACTCGCTGTGGTAACTGGTCTTTGCTAGTAATTGAATGGTAGCCTTAAACAAGGTGAGGTCATGAAGCTTATTTATCTGACACGATGAATTCTATGCCTGTGTAAGAGGGAAAAGGATGTTTTTTTGCCCTCAGGGTATTAGTCATGGTCCATAGGTTCGTGGGAAAAATGTAGGAAGTCTCAAAAGTTTGTTCCTATTATTTCAATTTTTCTTACACTTCATTTGAATCCCAAAGTGAATTTTCTATTATTCCTTTGAAGGGTGCATAGGAGGGTACCAACAGTCTTTGAGGAGCAACACCTGCAGTTGCATTCAAAGGCATGACTTTTCCAAGCACTTTCTGAGCTGCCTGGTATTGTCCCAGGGAGGATAAAGGCCTAGGTTTTTTACCTGACTGGCAGAACATTCCACCACCAATAGAACTCTAAACATTGTTTTAAAAGTAATGAGTCCTGCTGGTTTCATCCAGCAAGACCTTGAAATCCCACAGGGCAATGTGGTTAGAAATAAAACAGAAGGCTGAGGCTTTTAATGAGTTTCCTATCCACAGATGCCATCAAGCTTTTATACTATTCATTTTATTTTTACAGCTTCAACAAAGAAACCCAGAGTTGTGGGCAACACTCTGACAAGTGCAGTTCACAAACTTGGCAGAAATCTAGACTTTGGACAATAAAAGATCATTTAAAGCAGTAAAAGAAAAAGCAAAATAATAAAAATTGAACTTAAATATGGGATACTTTGCTTACAAAAAGTGAACATAGTGCAATCCAGGCAAGCTAAACTGCTTAGAGCATGGAATGAGGATATGACTGCATGTTTCAGTGATGTTACAGAGGTTATGATGAAAAAGTGAACTGAATAGTCCCAGAGGCTGTTCAATGTATGTTTTGGGAATGTCCTTCAAGCAATACTAAATTAATCATTCTTAGACTCTTCACTTTGTGTGGATCTTAGCTATTTGAAGTCTTCCATACAGTCAGAGATAATGAAGAATGTTAATGAAGAAGCAGTTTCTCTCTTATGAGAAGATGAGGGTGAAAGCATCTGTGCTTACAAAGAAGGATGTAGAACATGCATGTGTGGGTTTGAGAGACACTACATTTTATATTACTTTTCCCTCATCTTGCCTCTTTCTCATTCACCTCTTTGACCTCTTTCTGGAACTTTCTTAAAGGAAAATCCTGGAATAAATGTGGAATAAGGAAATGCATGGTCTGTGTGGAGCTCCAGTCAAGGTTGGATAGTGTTGTGCTGATTGCCCTTGATTCATCCTTAGTAAAATGTAGAAGATTTTGTAACTTTAGGAGTAAACAGACTCCACCAGTTGAAAACCTTGCATTTAATCTTATTGTCTTACCCCCTGTTCAAATACAAATCAAAATTATCATTAAGAAGCACATAAATATTTTCTTCTCAGTAGTTTCTTCCTCTAGCTCTGATGAACAAGTCCATGTTGAATGATCTTGAAAAGATGGTTCAAATCAGATCAAATACCATAATTTACTTTAATTGTAACTGCACCTTATTTCATCAAAGGAGCTATTTTTCAAAGATTTCCTGCACAATTTTTCAGTCTTTTGAGCTTTCACCACTATAAGCCAAATATCCACCAAGAACAGTTTTCCAGCTATTTTGAGTTGCGCACTTCCCTGTTTTTCAGATGGCAAAACTATTGCTGACATATAAAAAACCCTCCCACATTTCTTAAGCCAGTACCAGCAAGAACTCCTCAGGGAGCTGCAATGCACAGTTGCGCATTGAAATTTTAAGATTTATTTTTGTTTTGGTTTTCATTGGTACAAGAAATTAAGCACTCTACAAACGCCTTTACAAGCTGTGGAGATAGCAAAACAAATTATGAGAAGTCAGAATCTTTTCCTGTTCAGTATTAAATTCTGAAAATGGTAGTTACTTCATATCCAGATTTATGTCTGCATATTCAGCTGTGGACTGTAAACATTGAGTCAGGCCTCGCCTATTGATTTAGCCATGACCAAGGAGGTTGAAATGAAGAGATGAGATAAATGCCTTAAAATTTTGTATACTTTCATTCTAAGAATTTTCCAGGGCTCTCAGAAGTACTTACACAATCAGTATTTCCAGCTCCACATTTTGGCACTTCTCAGACCTGAACATCTCTCAGTCTGTCCTTTGTGAGTATCTTACACTAATTAGCTTTAGAATGTTTAAGTTTTACTATTTAATATTTAGTATTGAAGGGAGACTTCCATTCCATACTCATGTTGTCTTTGAAGTTTTTCTCTTCTTTTAAAAATACACTTAAATACTAAAATACTTAATACTTCAAATTACTTGTGATGCTGTCATAAAGACAGTACTTAGCAATGGAAGAACTGGCTTTTAAAGAATATATATGTACATATATACTACATAATTTTATAAGCATGCATGTCCATACATACATAATCATATGCATGATAGCTATTACCAGACCTCATTTGTACAGAACAAAATAATGCAGGATTGTAGTGTTTTACCTTTCAAATGAAAACTTCAAACTGATTATAAATTAAGCAGTATCTAACATATAACAGTGACAGTACTGATTAATTAGACATCCACTGATCTTTCCCAATATTTTTTTTTGTGTTACAGCTTTTAAAATAAAATGGAAATTACTTAATAATCAACTGACATATTAAATATATTAAACATATAGCCTGCAACTACACATTTTTACCACTTCTACCTAAATGTGCACTCCCTTATTCCCCTTTGCAGAGCTCAATTCAACACCTTTTGAAATTAATTGGCACTTTTACAATGAAATTTTGGCACTTCTCAAATCTGAACATCTCTCCTCTGTTAGTATTTCACTAAAAATGAACAAATCATGCTTATTGATTGTAGCATCTAGTTTTGTATCAAAGTTTAAAATTAGATTACAGCCCTGTAACTGAATGTACAGAAGCATATGTGTCTATTCAGTACTCCAATCATTTCAAATAGGCTCTGGTTTGGTATGGAAACTTTGAGTACATTTGGTTTTGACAGTTTAATATTTGGGGCCCAGGCTAATTTTCTAAGTGTGTCTGTAGTGCTTACTACAGTTTGGCAATGTCCTGAAAAAGCTTCTTGATATTTAGCAATGGGAGCAAAGGAAAAGCAATATTCAAGGAATAATGGTAATCAATGTTGGTTTTTTTTTTTGTTTAAGTTTAGGTGGGTGTTTATGGTAAAGTTACTAAAAGTTTTTATTTTGCCTTTCAATAAAATTTGCACTAAAAAAATATTAAAGATAGAATAAATGTTTTTTAAGAATATGTTGCAAATGATAGGTATTTTTTTTCTAGTTGAGTGCAAGTTTAAGTGCTAACTAGTATTTTGAATACTTAACATGACATATCAAACAGCATGTGCTTTCTATTTATATTGGTTACCAATCTCAATATTCAGAGGAAGAGTGTATAAAGTTAACAAGCAATTATTTGGCAAATTAGTACTCAACAACCCTGAGTAAATAGGAAGTTTGAAACCTATCTGTTATACAGCTACTTTAATTTGCATAGCACACTGGTGTGTTTGCTTTGCAAATACTTTGCAATGAATCATCATTTGTACTATACAGTCCAAAGAAAAGCAATCAAAATTCACAGCAAGACAATGAAATTAATTATAACTGTTGAATTCTGTGGTGGTAATTCCTCCTCATGCAGGAAGATTAATTGCATTGCACTTTCCTTGCACTCCACTAAATGATCTGATGAATGTATAATCATTTACAGATTTCTCAAATGCTGAAAATTGATTACCTTTGATTAGCTCTGATCTGCACAAAGAGCTCTGACAGAGTATCAGTGAAACATTACAACATTACAGACAAAGTAACAAATGATTTAATTACCAGTGTGCTTATTAATGTTAGATTCCCTGCAGTGATCCTGGCAAATCAGGGGCCTGTAATAGACCTGTGGGTTTCACTGAATTCCATTAGGGTTTAAATAATATTTCTCACTATTTCTCAAATCCTTCTTTTCATGGCTTCTTAATAACTCTAATTAATTCTAATTTGCACAAAAATCCATTGCATCTCCATAAACTTTTAATTAGATGTAAAGTAAGATAGTCACAGCTTTCAGAGACTGGGGAAAATGCAGACTGCGGCTTTATATGCTCCTAAATAAGTTTTTCATTAACAAAAGATATTTCTTTGTAAAGCTATTTAATGAAAGTTTAGAACTAATTTTGAATTAGGCATGTGATCCAGCTATGCACTTTTAGTTGCAAACATAATAATACTTGCTTATACATGAAGTGAGTGAAAAAACAGGATGGTAAAATGTTTAGCTAACTGAATGGTAAACATAATTTTAATACTTTTTTATGTATTGCCAATATATACATTCACTCATTTTGTTAATTGTAGTAGATAAAACACTCTGATTAAGCAGCTACACTGTACACTGAAAGACAATTTGAAAATGAAATAGCAAGGGAACATTAGCCCAGTTACAGACCATGCTGAATGTTGTTGGCACAAACAAATCAGGCGTTTCTATGCTTATATTCATGAACACTTAGAACAGTTCAGATTGGCAGCTTCTTTGGTTTTGCCTGGGTTTATGTCATTATATATGACATTAAATTATTATGAATCAATGACAATGAAAACCCAGATGATCAGAGAAGTCAAACAGAGCTCAAATTAAGCTCTGCTTCTCCAAGTGTTTCTTAGAGAAAAAAAAATAAATGTAGGTAATTAAAAGCTTATTTAACACTGAAGTACTAATACATAGACAACTTCTAATAATATTTTTATATTTCAGTTGTGTAGGAAAGGAGTGGCTGTAATCCTGCAGGTGTTACTTTGTCATTCGTAATGCACAAGAAGGAAAACTTAAAAAATAGAAATATTCAGCCCCCAGTGTGGATGATTACATTTATTACATTCACTGCTGTCAGCAGCTGAAAAGCTATCCATCACACTGAAACAGCGATGAGAGTCAGAAGTCTCTTTTTGTGGAGAAATATTGAAGTCAGATTGTTGATGTCAAAAGTCAAACTCTAGTTCAGCTATCTGTTTTGTGAATCTGACTGAGACACATTGTGCCTGTGTTCAAACTGATATCTAGCAGAGCTCATTTTAGCAAATGTGTGATTTAGAAGTCAGAGAAACATTCATACCAGCAAAATATTAAGAGGAAACTGATAGGGCACTCAACTGCTTTTATATTTAAATATCACATAATTCAGTAGTAATGTATCGTTTATTTTTGCTGATGGTTAAAAACTTGCTGTGTATGATACCATTATATCGTACTTGCATACAGTAGTCAAAAATATTATATAAATGGAGAAAGGCTTCTGAAATATGACCATTTTTATCACACTAACATAGACTTTTCTGCTGGCATCAGAATATTCATTTTTCAATGTATTTTGGCTACCCATATACACACACGTATACATGAGAAATGATATACTGAACTAGTTTCAAAAGGCAAGTAGAGAACTCACATGGAAGTATACTGACATGAGGATGAAGCAGTGCACATACAATAGCTGAGTGAGACAATCCAGTGTAGACATGATGAGAAAAAAGAATGTCTTAAGCCCTGAAAGACTGATTACACATTCACCATTGGAATTATCTATCTTTACTGACTGCATCTACCATTCGCTGTACTTCGACAACGTAAGTAGGATTCTTAGAAAAGCAGTACTGAATAAAAATGTCTGAGATAGTATATTTTCAACTCTGCCTGATTCTTTAGGTCTGACTTCTGAAAAAGTAAAATAAGTCAGCTGCCTCTTCCTTTCATCAGAATTTTTTTAAACCGAATTTTACAAATAATTTGGTGGAAAACAGGCTCCATATAGTAAATCGTACTCCATTGGAAAACATTAAAAATAAATTAAGAAACATACTCACAGCTGGGGGAGTACTACTTAATATGACTATCTTTAGTAGTTTACATTGAATATTTTAAAAGCGTTTCTTAAGGAAGGTGCTTTGTAGCTGAGAAAAAAACGTATGCACTACACGTTATTGAACTTGCTACCGTCACTGCAGATTTTGTTCTGTTTAACAAAAACAAGCACAGTTTGTGAATTCAAGTCAGGGAGTTCCTTTTATTTTTGCTAATTTCACCATCCTTTCTCTTTTTAAGCACAGCCCTCAGGGTACATGATGTAATGGTCACCATTATAGTACAGAACAGGAAAAAAGGGTATCATGAAATGCAGAATTGAATGGTATTCTTAGAAAAGAAAAATGTATGCCAGATTTTTTCCAAGGGAGCTCTACTCAAAAACAAACAAATATGCAGACACTGTACAAAGCTTCTTGAATCATCATTAGTGGTTAGGAAAAAAAAAATTGGCAGAAAGAAAGTGGACGGTTGAAAAAAAAAAAAAAAAGCCAAAATGGAAGGACTAATTCAATGATACCAGATGTAACACATGACTGTGGGGACTGAAGGGTCATGAGTTTGAGTCAAAACTCAACTTCGAGTTAATTGGCTTGCAGCGGGGCTGCACAAATTGCATAGATAGAGTACTTGTTTCCTAGTGCAGGAGGTCAGCCTTCTTATGCATTTGCACTCTTTGCATGGCATCCAAGAACTAACACTTGTATTTGCTAAAAAAGACTTTGCTTGCTTGTCATCTTTTTAAGTAGAAGAAAAAGAACTGGCTGAGCATAAAACAGAATGACACATTTAAATGATTCAAAAGCTTCTCTGTCTTGAACTACATGTATTTCCTTCCTCGGTTTTATGTCTCTACAAACAATCCAGAAAACAAATGGCGTACAGTAGTTTCAGGAAATATTTTAACCCAGCACTATGAATTCACTGATGTGAAAACCATATATAAAATATATAATCTTAAGATATTTTCCCTTTGAAAAGACCAGTATAGTTCTTTCCACCTTAACCATGTTGAAATGCTATTATGTTCAAAAGAGGAAAATAATTGCAGTTACCGGCTTTGATGGGGAAAAAAAATGTTCCTTAAAACACTTAAACGGGCAAGTGGGAAGGAATTTTTTTAAACAAGCTTCTAGCTGTGTGCGTGGAAACTCTGGCTATGTGCCTGAGACATACAGCAAAAAACAACATATGGAACTCACCAGTTCCTAAAATCTCTTTCCACAAAATTCATGCCACTCCTCACCACAATAAAATGACTCACAGAGGGGTGTGTTTTATGCCTCCCAGGCAGAACTCCATAGTCCACAATTAGTCTATCTATTGAAAGGCCAAAATACCCTATTGTTTTACTTGCTGTATAATTATCTGTTATGATGAACTGTGATTCTAAGGACTATTGTCCCTAGGCTTGGATCTGTGTGTGGACTGGTTCCCTGGCTAAGACCCAGGAGTGGACCTTCCATTTAGAATCCATGCCTGAGTGATTTCTCCAGTCTCTCCCTGGCTGGCTGAAACAGGGACTGTTTCTGCTTGATTTCTTGGGTTGATGAGAAGCAATTATGCCTTAAATGGAGTCATTCATGTCTGCCATTTTGTTTGCATATTTTTCAGCATTCACCTGTTATTAGACCTGTTTTTAAACTGTAAACTACTTTCAAGTAGACTTTTGTGTCTAATGTGGTTTAGTAATCAGAAAAAAATATATATGTAATGTTTTCTTCACAAACCACTCAAGCAGGAAATCCAATAGAGTGATTTAGAAGTAAAATAGCATTTAAGAATGTCCCAGGCATTTCATATCTGAAGTGATAATGTGTAAAGATAATCACCTTGAGATTTTTAATGTGTATTATTTAAATAACCCCATCTGGAGGAAAGATCACCAAAACAATTACTTTGCACCTTTTAAAACCAGAACACAGCAATGCTGGTAGTGTAAACAAAATTTAAATTTAATATTTAAGAATGTATTTGCATGTGAGTCAAGCTATTGTGGGCCATTTTTCAGAATTCCTTTTGAAATTTATAAATACATTAAAAAGCCATATTTTTGCAAAGAATTTTTTGTTGATGGGTCTTAAATTACTACAAAAATTCCTTCACTATGTACAGAATCTTCTAAGTATTTATCAAATAATTTTCTGCTTTCTTTCTCAGTGTCTGATAGAGCTTTTCCACAAAGCAGTTTCCAAGGTGATGTTAGGTACAATGCTGATAAAAGGTAGCCATGTCATGAAAACAAATACTGTAGAAAGAGCTTTGTCAATTTGTATAAAGCTGGATATATTTTATGCTAATTTACCAAACCTTTTGTTGATTTGTCAGGCTTCTGAATGCTTTTTTTTTTTTTAATGAAGAGGAGTGAATTTTGATAGGTGCAATTTATGTCTGAGAATCTCCTCCCAAGAAACAAATTACTTTGTCAAATTTTTCTCCATATACGTAGGACTGACAGGTCTTTATATAATAAAGCTTAAAAACAAACCAATTTTCAGATATTTGAATGAATTGTATGTGTAGATTGCCGATTAAAACTGTAAATGTACTTTGAATATTCTTTTCATACTGAATAATCCCTACAGCTAAATATAATGAAATTAAACCGACAATATACTTTAGGGTTTTTTTTTTTTTAAAAAAAATATATATATATAAAACATTGGAAGGAAGTTGTGAGTACTTTGGAAGTGCATAATTTATCTGGATAGAAAAGGGGGTTTATTGTTGTTGTGGGCTTTTTTTTCAGAAGAGACTTGTACTAAGGTGACCTCTACTGTTTAAAAAAAAGGCTTGCAAAAGCAGCCCTCCTAAATCATCCAACAATCCTGAATTGCCAAGGCAGACATGGATACTGCTGTGCTTAAAACTTTTTGCTTAATTTACTGCTGTTTGGATTACTACAAATGATTTTAAGGTTTCTTTCTCATGCATTGGAAAGTTCCCCTGCCATTTACTTCCTAGCCATTTGCGTGCAAATTCTGCTTGTACTGGGATCTCTGCCATTAAATTTTCTTCACATTGAAGGGTTTTCTCTGCTCCTGGCAGGGCAAAGTCATGACCCAGAAAAAAATTGATTCATGAATTCTCAGGGTGCAGCTAAAGAAGAGAGGAAATATGCCTTGGCTGAGCTCCTACTAGTGACAATTTAAAACCTGTAATTAGTTTGGATTCAAGCTGCAAAAAGAATCTGAATTTAAAATGCATTAATTCAAAGTGATATATTAACTTTAACAAAGTAGATCCCTTATTATGTAGAATCATTATTACAGTCTGTTTTGCTAACTGTTGGATTCCAGACTTTATTAACTTAAATTTTATTAGAAAATGCAAGCAATTTCTGTGAACACTATATCTATGTGATAGTTTTCCTGGAGAAACAGAACTTTTTATTGGGGTTAGTTAGCTTTAACACCTCAGTTATGGATTCTGTTTTTGTAAATTCCCATCATCCACATGCTGCACAATGGCTGAGGCCACTTACCCCCTGCTGATATCAGGACCCCACATCCCCTTTAGCTAACTCCCTGACATTTCTATGAACTACACAGCTGAAATGTTATACAGTAATTAATGTTGATCCTAGCAAACACACAGCCTCCAGTACAAATTAGGATAGAAAAGGTTATCATAATATTTTGCTAGTCTGTTTGGTAGACTTGAATTGCTCCCTGTGGGGGACAAACAAAAAAGGTATTTTTAAGATTTGCATGATGAAGGCACATCCAGGTATTTTTATCCAAATACAGTAAAAACTTTTTTTGAACATTTAGGTTAAGAATAATTAAACTTTCTATTTGCAAGTTTTGATAACTGCAAGGTTGTGATTCTGTTAGGAGTAGTTTGTTTGTGATATGTGTTTTTGCAGATGAAGCAATGTATGGTAACTGAAACTCTTAACTAAAGCTCTGTTATCTTGTGGAGTTCAAATCCAGGTACAAGTAGCAGCTGGATCCTCTCGGACTGTCAGTGGTGTCTGAAAAACACCCAGAGACTAAATAATTTAGATTACACTATTCTGACCTGTATAATTGTTTAAATGAGTAATGCAGCCACTAACTGAAAGAGGTCAACCATCTGTAGAGGAAACATAGAATTTGGTTTCATTTCCAAACAAACTTTTGAAGCCCAATACTGTGGGAGGTAGGAAAGAGTCTGCTGACAGATCAACGGCTTATCTGCTACACCAAGGTTAAAACTTCTATCACTTGCAGAAAGCAACGTTAATAGAAAATGCTCCTGAGAGAGTAGGTTTAGCACAAATAAAGTTTGATCCACTCAATATGCCATCAATTGCCTTTTTTATTTTCTGCGTTTTACTATAAATGTGCCTTAAACAGTTATGACTAGTATTGATGGATTCCCATTACTCATTAAGGAAGACCACAATCTTTAAATACTTTTGACGAAATCAGATTCATAATGGAATTGCTGAAAAGTGTATGGCTGGTGAGTTTTCTTTTTAGGAAAGAAAACACCCTCCAAAAATGCTTCAAGGTTAGGAATTACAATCCCACATGCCTTTTGAAATTACAAAGATAACAGGTTCCTCATCTTGAAGCAGGGATTTGTGCATATGTGTACCAAGTTTTTATTATTTAACACATTTGCCATAATATTTGCCTTTCCACTCACATGTTAATATGCCCATTTTCATAAGTAATGAAGGATTTTTCATGAGTAAGGGTATTTTTTTTTTCAGTTTAAATCCCAAGACACAATTTGCCTCACCAGTCTGTGCACGGTAAACTCAATGTAAAACAACATTCTCAACGATTAATGTCCTCTCAGTAATTTTGATAGCATATATAGCAGCATCAAAGTTTTTCACTGTATTTTCTGTCTTTTTTTTTTTTTATTAGAGAATATATTTTATATGCAGACTGAACCTTGCTTAACACTGTGCTTAGCACTGCACAAGATTGCAACTTGACAAACATATATTATTGAATGATGCCATTCATCACATTCAGAAACAGAAGTGAAGGCCAATTCCATTTAACAGACAGTGTGAGGACTGCTACTGAATGCACAAATGGTGCTCTGTAAATGTTACCTCACTCATTTATTAAGGCCCTCTTAAAAGAGAGCTGTTCTTTGGAGATGGTAAGCAAGAATCTAAGATTTCATATTAAAATTTAAAGGAAACATGCTTTTTCCTGAAAACATGCTTTGAACTTATACAAGCTCGTAGAAATTTATACAAACTGATAAGTAGGGGAAAACCATTGCTTTCTTGCTCAATTGTGAAATTCAGCTTTGTGCTTTGAGTGTAGAGATACACTCCCTTTGTATAGGTTACAGGATAAATTTGGGGATTATCCTAAAGTAATGTTTACCAGTCTCCCCCAATATTCTTACATGGCAGGATGCTAGAACAATGTTCACACAAAACAACATAATAATGGTGGACAAGAGCCACGCTTGTGTCAGACAAAATATTCAACTTTTGAAATTAGGACTGAGTTCCTCAGACCCCGACTAGTCTAGTAGGAAATCTTCTTCACAGGTTTGTGAATTAACGTGTCCCTTTTTGTACTTTCTCTCTTAACTCTTTGCTATTCAGTGCCCAAACATGAAGAAGTAAGGATAAATTATGTCCCACCTGAGACTGCTTTGTCACCAGATGCAGGTTTAAGTATAGGCTTGGGAGAACACAGAACCTATATTCTCTGGCTTCTGGCTAAATATGCTAGCCATCATAATATAATGTATCAGAAACATTTTGTCATACAGAGATGCGGTGAGACAAAACATAAGGGGATGATTTAAGAGTCAGTCAAGAGTAAAAGTGTGAGCTGTAAATCTCAGTCCTTCATAGGCAAGACTGTAGAGAGTCTTGATGGATGTATCACAAGGAGAGTTTATCACAAGGAGGTTATATGGGCAACTGACTGGCAATAGAGGTGGACATACACTCCTTGTTTTGTAGAGGAATGATGTCTTGCTAGTCTTGACAATTTCAGTGTGGACTTTTTTTACCAAAATTCAATTTTTCAATTTGCAATATAACATTGCAATATAGCATTGTGTCACTAATCCATAAACATTAACCCATCAATAACCTATACCTAACATTTCAGAGAAAGGTGAAATTCCAGTTTCATGCTATCAATTCGTTTCTATGTCCTTCAGTGCTACCGAGGCCAGACACTAACCAAGTATTATCTTTATTAGACATTTGATACATTATGGATATGTAATTTTTATTTTAATAGATCAAATTTCTGAAAAGAAAATTATTAGGACAGAAATGGGTTTGGGGATTTCAGCAATAGTTTCTATGAGAAAATTTGAAATATGATTTTATGCCCATAAATAGACAAGATTTTTTTACAATTATTATTTTGAAAATAAAATTATAAATTATTGATTTATTAGCACAAATATGACATTATTTTTGCCACCATGAATATCCAACACAGATTGAAAATTATGTAAATAATCAGATTCTGATACTGACATTGTCTTAAATTAGTCAGTTGAGATAGCTGGATTTTAACCCTAACTGAAAGAAGCATCTCTTTTGGAATAGAAGACTTTTATATGTAAGCAGAAATAGTAATCTGTTTAAAAACTTCAGTGGTGTTTGAACACTTCAGGAAATTTAAAAAATTGCTACCACATAGTCTAAGCACCTCACAGCTTGAACCACCCAGGCAAATGAGGTCTAGGGAAGGGATATCCAATAATTATAAAAAGGCAGTATGATTTTCAAAACAGGCCATGTCAGGAAAGCAAGGAGTGACAGATTATGACATTCAAGCATTCGATCTGCACTGCCTGTTCTGCAGTCTTTGTTAAATTATGTTACAATAACATAGAAAGTTAGGTTCATAGAAGTGCAAATTAAAATTGAAATTTACAGTTCTTTCAATGACTTCTGTAAATACAAATTTCTTAAAAATAAAAACTTAAAAAAATGGCATTGAGATTCTGTGATTTGGTCTTCAGTATCAGGTAGGTAAATGTTTAATAAATGTTAGATATAGTAATAGGACTTATGTGTTTGGTTTTTGGTTTGGATTTGGTTTTGTTTTTCTTGCTAATGATGAATATAGTAATGATACTAGTACCTGATCTACTAACTGATAACTACAAACCCGGTGCACCAAAATTCACTTTTAGAATATTAATGTTTTCTGTTGTAGCTATGGGAAATTGTTCTGTAAGCTCCAATAGGAAGCAGACTATGTCAATACATATATTTTTTGAGTTCTAGTACATGAGTGAATAAACAAAATTTATTCTTTTCCATGGTATATTAATCTCTGGTAGTTCACACTTTCTCTGCCAGTTCTTGAATGTCTGCATTCCTAAGCTAAGGTCTGTGAACATCATGAGGAACACATGCAGTGCGGTTGATGTTTGTCATCATCTGATGTATACATCATCAAATTCGTGATGTAGGAGTGTCATGTTATGGTACTGTACTGTCACATTTAAAAGATGGATATTTTAAAAGATGAGGATTTTAAGATATTTTTTTAAAAAATATTAGACTTCCTATCTCTTAATTGGTGAGTCAATTTTCCACATCCTACTTAGAAAGAAAATTTCAGGATACTGATGTAACATGATAAACCTAGTTTCACATCCCACTTAGTACTACTCTTATTTCTTATATTCTTACCAGTCAGATAGCATTAAATGAAGAAATAGGTGGTGCAAACTGATGATTCAGGATACCCACCAGTGTACTACCTGTTTCATGGTTCATTAGGGCATTTGACACCTGTTTTATCTTTTGAAAAGATAACTTTCTTTTAAAATGAAATTTAAATTAAAATATACTCATTTAGTTGTGATGACACTTTTTCCATTTTGTTATGGTCTTCTCAATATTTTGTATTTTTCTTCAAGCATAATTTTGAAGACATTTAAATATGAGAGACACTAAACTGTCATTTAAAAAAAGTGTTTTGGTGAAGCACTGGAAGGCCTAAAAGACTCAAGTGAGAGGAGGTAAATGAAGGGAACCAAAACTTTCCAGTTTCACGCAAATATTTTTTTTATAATTTTAATTGAATGTAATCATAGTACTGAATTCTTGACAGTGTGTTCTAAGTCCTGGAAAATGAAGATTGTACAACCTGCTGCAGAGGTCACATTGGTAAAACACAATTTTGATATTATTTTATGCTGTAAAGATAAATATGAGTCATGTTCCAGAGATCCTATGAGAGAATACATATATTTTTTTAAATCAATACAACAGGCAATTAGAACTAATATTCTGTTTCTTATGGGAAGAAATGCAGTTTTATAATTGCAATATATGGTTGTATTTATTGCAGACAACATGCCTTCTCCTTTTAAGCATTTTAAGAACTGTATAAGCCACTTTTAAGTTACCAAACCTGGGACCTCTTGTACAAAACTGTGCCATCACATCAGCATGTAAGTGCACTCTGCATAAAAAAGGATGGGGATTGATTTAGGCTGCACTACGGAGCCAACCCCAGGCTGAGAGTAGCTTTATTCTCTGCTTGTTTTCTCAGCTTTTTATTCATTTGCAATGAGGGAGTGTGGTGCTTTTTTGAAAATGACTCTCTTGATGAGGCCTCTGATTGTAAAGTACTTTCAAACTGGGAACTTCACCGCCTTTGTTGCTGAGTGGATAACTTTTCCATTAAAAAATGTGAACCTGCTTTCCACCAGCTCCTTTCCTCCTTTTCATTATTGTTCGTGTGCATTGAAAGCGACTTTCCGTACCAGACCCCTCACAGGAAGCTAGCAAAAAGATACCCACCTTCCAGAGCAATTGCATGATAGCAACCAATATTTTCATTGCCAGATGGTACTAATAACAGTTCTCTAAATCCAACTTGAGTATTTATCTAATCCACTTTATCTCTGCAGACCTCCTGTAGACTTCCTTCCCATCTTCTTACAATGCCTGTACACCAAGCATGTAGACACGAAACCGTTTAATGAAATTTAGTCACAAAAGTAACTGTGTTAATGACAGACTTTTAGCGAGAATTTTTCCCTGCAAATGCTTTCATTTCAGAGCTTTTTTTCCTTTTCCAAAAATATGCAAGAATACACTGTATCAGTGCAGACTACTACTCACTACCCATGGTATTTCCGCTCTTCTGATGCTTCTGCCCAGACTTAGCCCACATTGATTTACTCTCTTGCTCTCACTCAGAAATTGAGCAGTTTCCTTCCTCATGAAAATTGAATGTTTTTTTTTTCTCATCATGACTTGGAATTTACCTCTCCCATATTCTAACTGTTCTTCCTACTATAGTATGGCTGTAGCTGTCAGATCTTCAAATCAATGGTAATTTACTAGTGAAAAAAAAGATAGATACTTAACATTTTAGCAAAAGTTTGGGCAATATTTAGCACTTGAGTGTTAAAGGAAGTGAGAATTCAAATTGTCAGCACTTAGCGCTTTCATTCATATTCACTAATCTCAGGAAATTATGTCCTGAGAAACCAGTACATAAAATTGAAACAGGCAGTTTAAAAAAGAGTCTTCATAGCATCATATTTGTCAGTATTTAAAGTAGAGGTTGATTATTTTTCTTTTCTTTTTATATTGGTGGTTGTATCTCTTAATTATTTATTACCACCTTGTTTGCATCATCCCAGGACAGAATCTCGCACAACCTGTAACTGGAAGACATTACCAAACTCTGTAAAATTTGGATGTGAGATTATGTTATACATTATAAATTACAGCAGCAGATGTTCTTTTAAAAAGTTGTGGTTTCTTTAAATGATCTAGCTGATGCAACTCTTTGAGTCACTATGGTGAGAGACAAAATTGATGACAGGCTGATTTAGTGGTGCACTTTTTAACCAACAGTTCGAAGAGATTAGGAGGTTGTCAGATATGAAGAGAGGTAAGGGGACAAATTTTAAAAGTTGCTTTAAATTAAAAAACAATGGACAGTTTTCTTTGAAAACTCTTTATAGCTGGGAGAAACTCAATGGAAAATCAGCCTTAAAAAACACATTTTCATTTACTATTATATTACATTTATTTATTTTTTTTTTTTTTTAGGCAGATTTCTAGATGCTCAGTAGCCTGCTAATTTTCCTGGAAAAATGTAATTTGAACATTTCTTGGTGAATGCATTAACAATTAAGTTACTTAAATATTTCTTCACCCCTGGAAAGCTGAAACATTAACAAAAATGAAAGACGTCTATCAAGTCAATAGACAGGAATGTGTTTGTCTTGACAGATAAATATTTTTTAAAAAAGTGTAATTGTCATTGAAGAAATAGCAATAAAGATCAAAATATTACAATTAAAATTTTTTAAAAATTCTGTAGCAAAATAAGTTAATGTGCAGGAAATGGGTAAAATGTGTTCAGAATTACAAAAGAAAAGCTTCTTATCAGAAAATGTTGGCATGGAAAATGGAACATTGATAGATTGATAGCACGTGATGCAAGACAGTGATGTTTCCAATGTTATTTTTTGCAAGGAGAAGGTCTACTCAAGCATATAAAAAGAGGAGTGGGAACTATCTGAAGATTTTATTCCTGGGTGATTTCATCTAGTGGCAGTAATGCGTGATTCATTGTCCCAGGTAATACCCCTAGAACTACAGTTGTTTAATTCTTTCCATTATGAAAACTACTTATTTCAGCATTATCTATCTTTGATAACTCTATCTAAACTCTAATTTTACTGAATAATTTGTGTTTGCATACATGCATGTATATATATATATAAAAAAAAAAGTAAAAAATGTTCTGTAAAATAGTGGCTGTTCCATCTCCAATAAGGACAGCCACCTTTTCAAGCAATTGTCTTTGCTGCCAAGTGGCAAGAACTGAGGACAGAACCTAGCCTTCCAGACCTCTGAGCATTGTTCCCTTTTGACTCCCAGGCTATTTGGACAGAGCTGGTATGATCTGACTCAAGTAAACATTTGCACAGAATATACAGCCAAGAAGCAAAAGAAGCTAGAAGGTATATGTTATTATTTCATACATGGACCAGAGTTTGCCCACATTAAAAGTAGATATTGTGTTGAGTCCTGATACCAGAGTACTAGGTACTCCATGGTGCTAGGAGTCTTCCAGACATGATTTTTTTTGTTTGTTTGTTTGTTGGTTTTTTTTTTGTGTTTTTTTTTTGTTTTTTGTTTTTTTGTTTTTTTTTTTTTTAATTCAAAACTGTTCTAAACATGAGATGTTTGTTTCCTCAGTTAATGAAACAAAATAACTAAAGATATTGTATTTTCTAAAATTCTGGAATTAATACTTTGGTATAAATAATCCTATTCTATTTCTTCCAAAGTAGTCATATCTTTTTCAGTTAAACCAGTAATTTCTTTATGTCCCAGGTTCTCACCCTCAGAGCTAAGGTTAATAACACCATCTCTCTTCACAGAACTTTGTGAAGATAAATTCATTAACTTTTTATAGCATTCAGGCTCTGTAGTAAACATACCAAAATAGTGAAGAAGAAATCTGTAAAACTGTGGTGAATACTAAAAACAAGAGAACACACTTTGAATAACTAGTCAAATATTGAATAACTAATCATTCATTAAAATAGGCAAAGACTGTACAAAAATAGGCACAAGTAAAGAAACAACATCATGTTATTTACATAACCAGGCTGAATTAACAGTGCTGAATTAGTTTTAGCATTAGAAGAGTTTGATTTCATATGTATTGTCTCTTTTTATAATCTTTGAGAGTATTAATATATAGCTCTATCTCTGTATGAGGAACATATATGACCCACTATATTAGAGTAAATGTTTTGAAACCTACCTTTTACTTATGTTCATGACATATTCCCTTGAGTCTGGAAAGGACTATTTCTCTGATTTTACTTGTTTAAAGTTGCATATGAATATTCTACAAAGCACAAAAATTAACCTCCTATTTCCAGCTTTTATTTTATCCACCAGATCACACTTCATTCTCTATTTAACAGAGTGAAAAGAAGTACCTAATTTAATGGAGTGAAAAGAACTGATGTGTAAAAGAAAATAAATGATTGAAAAGTAAAGTACTAAGTAAGGAACAGCCAAATGGTAATTGTAAAGTATTCCCTGAGCATAATGTAGGAAGTGATGTAATGCTTTTGTTCTGGTCCACGTTCATGCATGCATTTACTGTATATAACAGCAAAGAGAAAGAGATAGTGAGAGGAAGGCTTATTTATCTGTATGTCTGTGCCCTTTTACCACAAAAGATGATAAAGTGTATTGTTAAGTATATTTGAAATGATGCAACCGGAAGCTAAGTAATGCTCTTTCTAATAATATATCTGTATTCCTACAATTATCATCTTCAGCCCATTCCTATTGCCATGCAGCAACTACAGCAGCTCTTTGAAGTTATTATTAATGTAGGTTTTTGCAAACTTGTTTGCTATAAATTCTACCATTCTTTATTTTATGCTTATGTAATGCAACCTCTTTTGCATCCCACCACAATTCACCACAATAGGAATGCAAATGATTGCAGTCTAAAAGCATGTATCATCTTTTAGTTCACTAATTAATAGATTATTTAGATCTCAACATTACTTAATTACATTCAGATTACAATAGATTGGAGTAGTAAATAGGACTTTCAAATATTTTGGCAGGATACATGCTCTCCCATCCACTATAACTCCCAGAGCACTCCTGCATGGCAGTCCCCCCTATGCTCTGCTGTTAACCACACGAAGGCAGAAGTTGCATTACCTCCAAAAACATACTGAGAATTATGAATTGGCTCAGGGTCCCCTAGCCTGTGCTATGCCATAAGCCCACCATCAATAACACTACTATCATTACCTCTCACTGTTCTTCTTACCACCTGACTTCCTGTACTGAACAGTATTTTTCAGCACTCATCATCCAAGTGCTGTAAAACCCTCCATCCAAATGCTTCAAAATGTATATATAAAATACATACATATACTCCCACACTACCCACAAAGGAGTAGCAGAGCTGTAGGCAAGCAAAATTGAGACAGCTGAGACAGTGACTGAGTGGGAAGCTGGGATGCAGGGTAAGAGTTCAGAATGGTCTTCTTGAAAGCAGAGATCAGATATAGCCATGGACTACATGGCCATAACCATTCTGTGGTCAGAGTATTCTTATTCCTGAACTTGCCAGAAATCTGCCCAGTATTACTTAGCAGGACTGCAAATTTCATCCCATGCCTGGAAATAAAACCTAGAAATAGCTCCCCTGTTAATCTTTCCACTGATAGAATAACTTTAAAATTTCAAGTGCTGTAGGTAGTCCTAAAACATCAGAGCAGATGTTTTAAAATCCAGGTATTCTAAATACTGTTAGAAGTGCCTGAAGACTGAGCTATAATGCAGACATACTGGGCTGTTGAATATTTTGTATGAAAATTTATGGGATTATGTCCGCTACTTGAGATTGTTTATTCTAAGCCCTAGTGGACATAAAATATAACATGATAAATTTGTCCAGATATACAGGTATACAACCATCTTTAGGGGTGTAGAGGCACAAGGGTGTCAAGTGTGTACATTTATGTGAGACCTAAAACTTCATACCTACCACAAAGGCCTGCACATGGAAAAGTAGGACCTGCCAATCACAGAATCTGCATTTAGATTATAAACATTTACTCAGGTATTTGGCTATAAAATCTATGGCATCTGGCATTTTCGAAGAAAGTTGCATCAAGCTGTTTCACAGGTGACATGCATGTATTTGATTAGGAATTTACAGACCTACCCCAGGAAAAATAAGATAATAAAAAAATTAATCTTTGCCTTTTTAACGTTACAGTGTTTTTTAAAGAATAACATGGTTGTTAAAATTACATATGACAGAAACAGATACAAATGGAGTTTATTATTATGTAATGTAGTGTTCCTTAAAGGTTTCTACAATTCAGGCCATAGAAACCTTTCCCATTCTTTTAAAAAGTTAGTTGAGGGTAGGGGGGTGGGGTTATAATTTTTTTTTTGTTCTGCTCAGAACAGGTGCAAAAGAGAAAACAAATAAACTTGTATATTTGTCTGACCATGTTCAGCATACACATCTCCAGTACTCTCAGGTAAAGCTAAATCTTTATGTAATTAACAAAATATAACACAGTTTAACTACTGAGTGGTCTGTAAGAATCATGGGTTCAACTCTGAAATTTTCCTTATTGTCCCTGCTATACCTTCTCTGCTGGGAATATTATGCTATAATCAATACACAAAGAAACAAGAGCAGCTGATAGCAACTGGGGATCTGTTTCTCTAATCATAGACCTACTTGTGACAAACTGCAGGAAAACCAAAGATACTGAATGCAAGAGGACAAGAAATGAGGATCTGATCAGATTTCCTATCCAAAGCATGGACTGTGTTTTGAGCATCTTCCTAGCCTAGTTTCAGCAATCAGTTTCAGGTAAGTGGCAACAGTAGCCTGGTAAATCTGCAGTAAAATAGGATGCAATAGCATGTTTTCTGTTCAGAAACAGTAACTGTGCTTCAATTGGATTTTAAATGTCTTCCTATTCCTGACATAATCCTAGCTGCAGGCTTTGTTGAACCAACTGGTGTTTATTTTGAAACTGACATCTTAATTCCAGTAATCTGACCGTTTGTTGCAGGTCATTATCTCACCAGCAATGTACTGACCACTATACAAGGAGGAGGAAAGGGTAAAGAACCTTTAACTGATACGTTGAAAGTCATGCAGGTTTGTTTGAATTACTGTGAAAGTTGTATTCATGTTTCTATTTTCCACCCCACTCATCAGTTGTTTGTAACTATGCTAGAAAAGATTCTCTCCTGGCTGGAGCCCAGCAGATTGGTGCTCAGCTTGAGAGGAACAGTATTATTTAACTTTGAAAATATTTATTGATTCATGTTTTAATTAGCAGTAAAAAGCATTTTGTTTATTTTCAGAACATTTTCCCCCTCACATTTAAGGGCAAATTCTACTCGTTTTGTGTTTCACTTGCATAAAGGTGACATTTTCATAGATGCTTGCTTGGCACAAGGCAGAATCATGTACTTGGTATCCTGCCCTTGCTTTTTGGAAGATCCAGAATTGGCAGCTATGGTTATGCGTAGGGGGTTTTTTCTCTCTCTATAATTTGCTACCCAGATCAAATATGGAAATTTTTAACCCATATTTTGTGGGTTTGCTGCATTTTTGCATTTGTAGGTGTTTTTCCTGTAATATGCTTTGTTCTGACATTTAAACACAGAACAGATATGTTGTAAATGCTTATGCTTAAAATACTGTTCATCATATTTCTAAGTTTGTACAGCTCATTCCAATGAATAGTTAACATTTTGGGTCCCAAAATAATCTCTACAAAGCCTGGTTTGGTGGAGAAGCCAGGAAAAATGGTGGCAAGTAAATCCAGGTTTAAATGATACTGCATTCTGATCCAAAATTGTGCATCTTTTCTATCTCAGCAGCATTCAGATTAGGAACTTTTAACAATGTCACTAGCGTTACTGGTACTTGCAATGAATATCAAGTACTGGTAGAAAGTATTAATTATTATTGTTGCAGGCTTGAAAGTTGAAGCAATGTCATTTGATAACATAAATCCTTGAAGCATCCAACACTGTTCTGAAACAGTAGAGCTGGGCAAAATATTCATGAGGAAGGCATTCCTTATTTGTTTTCAACAACAACAAAAATCTATTTTATAATCTGCAATTGATTTAGAAGAAGATAATGACATTTTCAAAGTAGTGAAATTTCACTAGTCATGATACAGTTATTTACAGAAACTTGAAAAATATGTCCTTTCATTCCCATATATTTACTTGTGAATGTTTAAAAAACCTAATGAGCTATATGGACAGTGGGATCTAGCAAGTTTCTGCATGCTAGAGTCGTTCTTATCAGATAAATATTTTTAACCATTATTTATGCATTGGGAAACCGATGCTCAGACAAGTGAAGGCATGTGCTTTGTATATCACAAGTCTGAGCTCTTCCAAAGAAGCTCTGATGTTTTATGTTGTGTTGTTGCAGTCCACAGCTGACTATCTTGTTTCTTTGCTGATTGCTTTCACTGTAAAAGAGATTAAAGAAAAGTTAATATATATGCTCACTCTTCAATTTGTGTTCTCCAAACCACAATATGCTGCATTAATTCATTAATAGCTCTTTAAGTACATATGTTAGGACATGAAATGCAAGGCTCCATTTTGTTGACCAACTCCCCTGATAGGGTGTCACTCTCTTCCAGAAAAATAGAGCAGCTAACTAGAGGTAATAACGTTTCCTTCTTTCTCCATTGCTATGAAAAAGAATACAGATGACAATACAAGGCTTGCCTGGACAATTGTTTATAAAGGTGATTTGAATGCCACACTCAGACTGTCTGCAAAGAAGTTGCAGCAACCCTGTCTGTGTGATTGAGAAATTACTGTCCTCAAATGCCCATTTACAGGATAGCTGGTATATCTCAGAATGGCTGGTATGTCTTTTCCATCACCACTGCAACTTGCTACAAGAGAATCCAGAGCTAAACCCAAGGTGCTTGATGCCAGTCTTCAGAGCTCCTATTCTGATAAATCGTGGTCTAATTGTCCAGCAATGCCTTTTACCTCCTGCAGTTAGCCACATATTTTTAGAGCTTTGGTGAAAAAGTTTGTGAGTTTTAGTTAATTTGAGAATATGTTAGTCTCATTTTGACCACTGGATGAGAATCCCTGCAAAACAAATCAGCCCATTCAAAATTCTTCAAATTCAATTTATATGTCTTTTCATTGACAGCTTTTACACTTCAGAGAAAGAAAGAATATTGTTACTATCCTCACCAGCAGGACAATGACTCCTCTCAAGGCTTTCACTTGCTTATCTCCCCACTTCAACCTCAGATATTTCTAACATTCTGTCACTACCTTTGTCTAGTCAAGAGGTTCCAAAACTGCCATTCAAAGTGTTTCTCTCCCCACAGATGGGAACAGATCTATTATCCATAGCATCACCAATCTTTGTCAGCCAATCTGTCAGCTATGAAGTCATAAATTATAGCATCCAAAATTTTTTTCTGTTCATAATTTTTCACTATTATTTAAAAAAATATTTTAAAAATATTTATTTCAATCAATATAAATACAAATCAGAATTTAGCACTTCTTACAGTGAAATTCCTCCTGTACCACCATAAATCTCTAATGGCAGTGATAGAATGGCATAATCATGGGGATTAGAGTACTTCTTACTAGAAGCAAATACCACAACTTACAGTTTACAGTTTTCTCTGAGTGGAGAGTTTAGATGAGAGAAAGGGTTATTTTGGATCTTTGAAAGCATTTGTCATGCTGTGTGATTCCATGCAGTTGCACATCTAATAAACACAAAAAGAACAAGCTATTTTAACCCACAGGTCTGTATAAGCATTGTTTCCATTAATGCCAAAGTTTTTATTTTGTTACTGCTGTCATTCCTGGAAAGGATCTTCAGGATCACTGAGTCCAATATGCTGCCACCACACAGACAAGCATTATGTATGTGTACATTTACAAAGTCCTTAAAACCAGCTAAACGGTTTGCCTGCAGTGCACGCACAGTGTTCTTGATGTTCACATATGCTTCTGAATTGGTTGGGACATCTATCTGAACTTCATCTGTCTACACTGATCAAGGCAATCTCTACTAATCCCTTTGTGTAAGATTCACCCTAATCATCCCAATAGTTCAGCCCATTTGTTCTCTTCATTTGTTCTAGTATGAATTTATCTGTAGCCACTATGGATGACCACAACCACATACAGTTTTAAAATAAACCTAGCAGTTTCTTCTTGCAATGGTAGCAAGTACATGGTTCTAGAAGTGCCTTGGTTAATACAAAGGTAGTGAAGGATTGCATTTACTGTTTTCTCTATACCTTGGCAAAGTAAATGAATCAATTAAATCTAACAAGTCCTTTTCTTCCTTTAATTTACCTGGTAATAATTTTTACATACATTTCATCACATTTCTCTAATTTAACTCCTTAGAATCCTGATGTCTTCCAGTGGAACATTTTGATTATGACTCTCTGGTTTGTGTCATTGGCAAATTTCAAAATCAAATTTATTTTTCAGGTCAGTGTTGTTAATAAAAATGTCAAGGAGAATCAGATTCCATAAGAGTTCCAGGCAAAACTGGTACTCTGTTAATTTAACCATTTGTTTTCTGGCCAGCTCATTCTTTTCTCTCTTTTAGCAATCCTACATCTTTTTCAGCCATTTTCTTGTTATCATGTCTCTCCAGTTAATCACTAGTTAAGATAACCTCAGATGGTTTATATAACCTGCTACATTTCTACATGAAAATGAGTGTGATGGTTGCTTTGTATAAATGCAGTGGCTTGAAGAAAGTCTGCACTGTTTTTGTGTCCTGCTAACCTTAATTGTTTTCTTGAGTCCTAGAAGCCCTTGGTCCTTTGTTTTTCTTCATCTACATGCTCTTTTTTCATTGTCTTCCATCATTCTCACTTGACCTCTTTCACTGTTCCAAAGTGCTAAATTCTATCTTATCAGTTCCTTCTTCCTGATCCTATTCACATTTCTCTTCCAAGCCAAACTCTAGATTTTGCTTTTTCTTTCTGAATTATGTAGCCTGCCCCTCTTTGCATAATTCCATTGGTGGCATTCATACTTTCCACAATTGTGGAAAGATTGTGAGGAGAAAGAAAGGAAGGAAAATAGTAGAACAGAAATAATGAATATAAACAAACACTTAGGAAAAATATTGAGTTGGGAAAAAAAAAAAAAAGAAAAAAAAATAGTTTTTTTCTTGTGTCTCAGAGAAACAGATTTTTCACCAAGTTTCTCTTCTGACATTGGTGATACCTGAATTCTTTTTATGTACTGGTATACCTGAAGACTGCATGCATTGAAGAGTGTGATTAGCTCCTTGTAGCACAAGTATTCTTAGACTACAATAACTTTATCAATTTTAGGTTATTATACGGAATCATAAATGTTATAAAAAGTATGAAAAAATATTTTTCTGCCTATTTCTTAAGTATGTGAATCTTTGGCCTCTTGGATTTACACAGTGAAGAAATAAATAAAAAATGTTAACTGTCAGTTTTCTACATAGACATATGTAGAAGGAATGCTTACATGTATAAGCATATATATATGCACATACATGCACATACATATATATGTTTATAAATCTATGATATTACTAAAGTAGTTAGTCTGAAATAGCATGTTTAATGTATATTTCCACGAGATGTCACACAGCATTCAGCATTCAGTAGTAAGAGACTACTATATAATTTGCAATTTTGAAAGTTTATGTGGCCAAAGAAAAGAAACATCAACCCTATCAGGTCTTTTAAAAATTAGTTTATTTAGATATTTAATATAGTTGCAGTATCAAAGCCTTGACCTTGTTTTATGCAATACAGGAGGTATCATTTTACTGTGTAATTCATGATCCTAGTTTAAATACAATACTGTATATGATCTTGTCTATAGTTATCTTGGAGGAAATATCTAACGTAACTATCCCCCTCTCCTTTCGTTACTGAAACAATATCCTAACCTTCAGGGTTAAATAGAAATGCAAGTCATTGTCAGTGGTAACCCCTCATACTGAATTTCATGCAAAGTTCTAACAGGAGGATTCTCCTGAACTTCAAGGATCTAAATGTGTTAACACTAAACTTTTAACAGACATATAAATGAAGGCTGCAGCTGTAATTAGAAGATCTCATGTATATGTATTGCTAATTTTGTATTTCTGCTACAGTCAGTGTATTTATTGTAGATTCTTTTGAATTGTAAAAATCTGATTAAGATTATATAAATTAAAATAATTTTAGCAAATGTCAAACATTGGGGTAATATCTGCTAATTCATAAGGGGTGAAGAAGGGGACTGAAAGCATCACATGATGGCACTGGACTGCTACTGTGTGATTGTACCATAGAAATGTGAAACAAATGGAAAGTATGGAAAAATTCTGAACTTCCACTGAACTATGATCTGAAAGCCTTGGTTTACAAATACATATGAAAATTCTGGTTTGCCATAGACAAAATATAACCTTTTCCAAAAGAAAAAAGAAAAAGTGGAAAGTAAAAAGCATACAATATGCCCATGTTATTAAAAAAACCCCATGATTTGTTTCTGCTAAATATAGGGTAATTCTTTTAACAAAATTTCAGCATTAAATTTATTATTACCAATGGCAGTGATCTCTGCAGAATAAAAGTTGGATGTTAAACCTAGAACACCAATAAATTTAAACCCACTGTTTTTCTAAAACAATATTCACTGATTCCAACTAAGTTTGGACTCAGGTGAGTGCATATACTCACCCTAGGAAAACATTTGTACTTTAGCTGATCTTTAGGTCTTTTCACTTATTTGTACTAATATTTTTTACCCTGCATTTTATTTTCATTCAAGTGCTCCACTAGAAAGTAAAACTTATAATTGTCTAGTTTATAATCAAGCTACCACAGTGTTTGGTTATTACTATTAAAACTAGGAATTTCTTTATAAGGTTTCCTGTCTAACGCATATCTTGTCAGAATTCCAGTTGCATTTATGCAGTTCATACTGACAAGATCTCTGCTTTGGGGAGAACTGGGCCAGAAAGACATTCTTCTTGAGAGAGAAGGCACATATAAAGATGTTATTTTATTCTGAAATATAGCCATGCATGAAGTACAATATTTTGGATATTTACAGAAGTCAATAATCAAAATGGGTAAATTTTGATTTTGTAAGTATTTAAGCAAATTTATATTGTGGATCTACCCCTACATTTGGAATACCACATCAGCTTTTACTATCTGATCCATAACCATTTCTTTAGAGTCTTCATTATTTTATTAGAATATTTTTTATTATGTTCAGTGAAAGACAGCTATTTAATAATATCAATTAACATGTCTTCCAGAACAAAAGACGAAACCATCTTTAAAAAGTCCCAACACTCGACTTTTATTCAGTTGCAGTAGTCTTAAAAAACTCTAGCTTCTTCCTCCAGCTATATACCATATATTTGTAAAGTGCTGAAAGACAATGTTTACTTCCTTTTTTTTCCTCATCACATTTTTTTTTCCGAGGTGATGTGAAAATTCATACTATCTGACATAGATAACACAGTCAATTAACTCTAGAGAAGCCAAAAATTATATTGGTGATCTCTCTTTTTCATCTTTGTAAATAAAATAGCATTCTAAATAAGAACTTTCAGTTTTTTAAAAGTAGTGTTTTAGCTTTCATATCAGTGTGGTGTAATTCAGAATACTGCTCGGCATTCCCACACTGAATGAAGAAATATGTCTTGAGTTAGTCCATAAATGCCCTCTGGTGACTATCTCCAAAAATGCAAGCAATTTTGCCTTTTATATTATGTTTTTCAATACCCAATACAGCAGTTTAGCCAACTAATGTTGCAATTATAAGAGAAAATAAGAAAACAGCAATTTCAGAGATCAAACTCCTATGCTTAGTAGGCTTTCTTTAAGTTCTGTTTTGTTTCTCAAGCCTGAGGTTTTAAGGGAAAAAATGAAGCAATGGCAACGCTAATTTGATCCAACTCTTAGTTCACATGGTCTTAAAATTCTGTCATAAGACATATGTGATAGGTAATTTTTTAATTTATTTAAATAACAATTTAAAAAAATAGAGATGAGGCTGACAGATCAAAGCAAAGCAATGAAGAGAATTTAGAAGTCAGAAAAATTTTTCCTAAGATAAACATTTAAATATTTGGAACCATAAAAAGCTATAAAGGTCAGATTGGTAAATTGAACTGAAAAAATTTCCTTAAAATTTTAGGTCAACTACAAAATTATTTGCACAGATTAGAACCTAATATTTCTTTTCCTAAATAATACATTTCAATATATATTACAAAATCATTGCTCTTCCTGTTGAGATAGAAGTACTGAATTTACTGCCTGTGCACAATGAAATAGTTTCTTCATACAACAGTGTTCAGAATTCATGTCCTGGATTTTAGCAATCTAATATAAATACAATTGAAAATTTAATTTAAAAGATTTTATAGAAACTGTAGCATTTATAGAAAACTCCCCAACTTATAAATATTTATTGCATGCCATTTGATTTGCTCACACAATTGGAAATATTCCCCAGAATGGTTCCTTTAGTTGACATCTTTTTCAAATCTGTTCTAGAAATGTTTCTGAGAGAAGGTCAAGAAAAGCTTTCCCATTTAAAAAGTCTGAGGATGCAGAGTGAAGGCAATCACTCGGATCTGTCAACAGTTAAGAAAATTAAGAATTTTAGAACTTTGAAAAGTAAAGGTAGCAAAATATGTCATTACCCACTGAAATGAATCCGACAGCCTAGTAACAAAAAATGTAATTTGCTGTCTTAGTTCTCACAAGTCACTGGGATATTCAGTGGAATGTATCAGGCCAATAAATACAGACATTTCATGCCTGCATTAGAAATATTCTAACCAAACACTGCATGCTCCAATTAAAAACTTAAAAAATCAGGTTACTCTATTCTCATTGAATACTTTTCGCTGGGAGGATTAGACATGTAAATTAAAACAATATAAAAAGCTTTAAATTTACTGAGCCTAAACCAAGATAGGCTGGGTGCATCCAGAAACATTCCAGCAATGAGTTCAGGGAACAAATATGCAATAGTTAGTTTGATCCAAAATTTCTGTAAGGAAAGATAATCCCAAAGTTATGATAGTCTTAAACTTGCTACAATAACACAAGCTACTGTCACAGAATAAATACATAAACAAAGAAAAATTCACATCTTGCATTTCAATTCTGTTTAGGGAATCTGGCCAAGAGCAAAGAAGTATATTTTTTCTGTGAGTTAACAAAGAAGTGCTCATCTTTTACAATGCTCTGATAATGTACCTGGAGAATAACAGTATGCAGTAGTCACATTGAGAGAACATTTGATTTGCTACATTATCTCAAATACTGTTAAACAGTGAAAATCATGTCTTAATAAGGACTTCCTAGGTGTGTCAACAACTTAATGTTAAGAAAAATGTTTGATTTTGTACTATGACAGTGTGCCAAATCATGAAGTTTCCTAAATTTCAAGCAGATTTACTATACTCAAAGTGTTCCTAAAACCAAATATGTCCAAACATCTAGTTTGCTTCACCAAACAAAAGCACTGTCATGAGAGAGCACAGAAGGGAGCCATTTGTTCCAACTACAGCACATAGAAAAAAAAGTACTATGCCTATACTACAAGTACAAGCGGTAACTTAGATGATCTATGTTAACTTTCACTAGTTTATAAGATGGCTAAATTGCCAGAAGATCTCTATAAAACTTAGTATTGACTGGGAGAGAAAAAAATAAAAATTGGTCGTTTAAGCGGTCCATGACTGTTCCCTGGGCTAAGAAATAAAGTTTATTTGCTTTGGGAGTTTCTATGTTATCTAGTGTCAGGGGCTTTGGACTTTGAAATACTTTCGGTGTTTCTGGGGGAGACAATTGCAGTAGGCAAACAGGTAGGTAGGTAAGTAGAAAGATCTCTAAATGTTCCAAATCCACATAAAAGTGTCTTCTGTAGCCATGAGTTTTACCACTCACTTTGTCTTCTTCATCTTCCCCTAGTTTCTCACTTTCTAGCTAAATTCACAAGTTTTATCAATTCTTTATAAGATGTTTGCAGTTTCTATCATTTCTTCCTATGTTTTTGTCACATATTTACCTTAGTGTGATGCTGATAAATAATACTGCTTGCTAGATATGGCAGGTGGAATGAAAATGTTCCATGTAGACTGTAGCCCCTGGAAATGGTCAATAGCTTTATTTTTACATTGCATGTATTTTTGGTGTTGTTGGTGGCATTGTTATAGACAAAGGAACCCTGCCCAGTATGAATACCATACTTTTATCAAGATGAATCTGGAATGCTTCCTAGGTTATACATCTGCTTGCTCCATCTAATTTACATATCAGAAGATATGCTGACCAGGGGATATAGAGAGTAATTATATGTATTACAAGTTGTTAGACTACTATTTCTACAACTGCCAAAGACTCACTACCACCCCCTAAATCTAAATAAGCTTCTGGTTAGCTGGCTGTCAGAAGCAAGTTAGAATGCTTGTGTGCCAGATACCACTAGCTGTACTGTGTTTACGTGCAATCATGGACATATTGCAAACTTGTCGCATGTTAACATTTTGCCTCTGACTAGAGGACAATAGTTTTTAAACATTCTAGCATTATACATTGCACCTAAGATTTTTATCCTTTTTTAACAATTTCCTATTTCTTTATTATTGTTTTTCATAAGCTATTTTCATCTTGTAAATAAGCTCTGGACAAAAGCAGTGGCAGAGGCAGATTGAAAATAAATGAGTTTCCTTTAAGGGACAGAGTTTCTTCTTACAGTAGCCTCTATAGTTGGTGCTCCTGTCCAGTCCAAACATACAGGGTCAGTGTCAAGACAGCAAAACACTACTATGTTTGTTACTGTTGTGCTTCATAAGAAAAAGGGCATATTATAGTAAGGCCAACACTGGAGCAAGCCTAAGTTTTGTGACTGTGAATGTGTCTTGATGCATATTCAGCAAAGAAGAGAATAATTGTTGAGTAGTATAATAGCTTGTACCTTATTTTTCAAGAATTTTAAACTATTTGTCTGAATTTCAGTTATCTATTGGTATTCGTCAGTATTCAGGTCACTTGCTAGAGAAGAGCAAGGTTTAGCATGTTTCCCCAGACAATCTGATACAAACCTGTCAGGAACAATGAAACATTATCCCAGGTCTTTTATACACATGTAGACTAAATGTATAATATGGTGTCAGATAAAAAAAGTTTTAAAGAAGCAGGGAACATGTAGTAAGTGGATGTACTGCTAAGCAGTGAATGCATATAAGAGGCAGCCTGTCATTGTGAAGTGAAGTACAACTTGGTGCATCCACTTAAATATGCACCTGTATATAAACCTTTTGGCATCGATGTGAATTTGCACTGTATTCCATACTTTGTCAAAATTCTGCTTGCTACTGACTAAATGGGAAAAGTAAAATTAAAATTCTCTGACACAGATTTTTAGAAGTGTCCATTATTTTTTAATGGAAATACACTGGATAATTTGAGCATCGGCAGATCAGTTGAAGGCATTGCTCCATCTACACACTCACCCAGGTATTGCATGCTGCCTTCAGGGCAGTAGGACACTAAAACTGCCCTTACCTGCCCTTTAAAGGAATGGTAAGAAATGTGGGATTTCCAGAAGAAATGCAGGAGGCTTCTTTTGTCCACATGTTCATAGAGAGCAGGGCAATGTTTACCCAAGGTTGGATAAGAGTTTACCCTTTGAATTGGTATAACCATACTGAGATTTCCTTGCTTAAAGGTGCATGCTCAAAGAAGCACATTTCTGGAAAAGTTTCTTCAACTATGTGCTAATATAGGTTTATGTTCTAAACTTTAGTAGCCACTTTTGAAAAATAGTCCTTATCTTCAGGAAAATTTATCTAAATCTTTCCAGTTAGAAGCTTTGGCTTATACAGTGTGAATAACAAAAATAAGCATGATAAAAAGCCCCATAACTATGACTTTGTAAGAAACAATAGCCAATATCAAAGCCTTTATAACTGCTGATATGATGTAGCTAGTAAACTTTCATTCAGGCAATTTAGGCCATCACCTGCCTCTATCTCAGCATAATCACTTTTACACAAAAAGCTTATGTTAGTTGTTTAGTATTATATAATTTGCTTCAAAACATACCTAATAATTTAACTTCTCCATAGCAGTTTTGAAACATGCACAGACACCCAAAGGGAAAGCACAGCACTACTTTTGATAATGAAAAACATTTTGAATACTTAGGTCAAAAGAAAAGCAAGACAAATTCAACAATGAATTAATGACCTTTCTGTATGCACATGAAGACATTATGGATCTGATCTGTTACTTACACTGGTGATGTGATATAACTGACTATGATATGAAAAAAAATAATTGAGCACTTCACACAGTCTCTGGATCAAATACAGGTATATAGTCCTATATAAGCTCTGTAATCCTTTCATTCAAAAGCTTTTCATCTTGCTTTTCCTTATTAAATATGGTCTTTAAAAATATCAAGTGTTTGGCATAGCCATGTGATCTTGTAACAGTATGGCATCTAGCTTCCAGCATGGAATTTCATTTTAGAAGCTAAGAAAATGTAAACTTTCATTTCCTCAGCCAGAATGTCTTTAAGTTAACTGAAGGTTGGATGTTAGTAGAAATATATAAATTTAAAAAGCTACTAATAATATGGAACTGGGCTAACAAGATTTTAGATACTCTATTAGCTATTTATAGCTATTAGCTATAATATTAAGTGTACTACCTACTTTATTTAAGAACCATTCAATATGACAGACTGCATTCATTAATCTTTGAATCACACAATATTAAGATAAAAATCTTAAGATCTTAGCCTAAAGATGAATTTGGTTTTATAGGTAGCAAATATATTTTAATGGCTAGCATGCATGCAGTTAAAAGTGAGGTTTTTTCAGACTTTATAGATTTATTTTTATTCTTCAATAAATGAAATAAAAAATTAAGTAGTTACAAATATTAGATAAAGTATATCAGTGTTATTTTCTGTGATTGATTGTGATTCTGTTCCATTATTGCATTCCAGAGGCAACTTATTATGCATTATCTTGCAGTACTTTTTTTCTTTTAATTTTCCTTTGCATAAGGTGTTCACAAAAGACTTAAGGAAATGATTCCTGAGTTATGTTACAAAGCTTCATAGCTGTACTTAACTAAATCCTCTTAATAACCCTCCACAGCAACCCAGATTTGCAAAGTACTATCTCAGCACAGTTTTTGAAAGATTTCTTACTTGGTTAAGAGAGAGTAAATTGCCCGAGTATACATCCTTTGGTAAGAAACTAAATTGTACTGAACCTATAGAGGATATGCGCATTAGTCCAAATAAGTACAGAGCTGCAAACACTGCTGATTGATGGCTTATTAAGTGCTTGTTTGAGATGTGCGCAAAAGAGAGTAGTTGCACTAGAAAAGTGGTTTTTTATTGGCAGTGAAATGTAATGTTATTTATTCTAGTATAAGTTTATCAGTGTGCACTACAGAGGTAATGTTTTTTGTTAAAAATATGCATTTGCAGGTGTACAATGTCCTAAGACCAAGTGAGGCTGAGACCATTCTTCAGGTGCAGACTGTAATGAGAGGATAAACCTTTCATTCTCCTCCACTTCTTTTCCCTATCAAATCTTTGCAGTATCTCAACTCATATTAAATATTACTTCTGTCTAAAGCATATAATACACTGTATATATATATAGGTACCTACTTCTTCAATTAATAAAATGTAAGGAATGATCACTTAAGAGGACAGAATACTTTGACTCCAGTATTTTAGCAGTGTTACAATACCAAGAAACATCTGGAAGAACAGATAAAAAGAGATAAATGTTTAGCTTTGTTATGAGTAACACACTAACATACGATTAGGTTGTAATGGTTGTAACTTAACAAAACTGTTGTATGAAATATTTTGTTTAGCATTCATTAAAAACTGCTAATGTGGTTTTTCATGGACTATATTTTTATGCATGTTATTAGTGGAATACAAATATGCAAAAAAGCAAACAGTTTGGTGTTATAATGTGAAAAGAAATTTTACACCAATCTTATTTTTAATTTGTATGGGAACGTCTTTACCACAAAATCCATATTTTAATAATACTATCCCAACTCTATTTTTTAAACTCATTTTGTCACTGTTTTGTAACAGAAACACTGTAAATATTATAGATGTGGTAAACTATTATACTTGTTTTCTTATAAATGAAATGATCTGTGCCAACACTGACAAAATGAATTAATGTGTTACTAAGGCAACAGTCACATTATATGCTTTCTCTTTCACAGTATGCGGTAGAGCATATGGTTTACTCTTAATGGAACACTAGCTTCTCATTAACATACCAGTAGCAATGTCAGAACTTACAAACCAGCATAACAGGGAAATGGAAAAACTTATAAATTAGACCCTTTCAGTATTATTGAGTAATAAAATGACTGATGTTGCAAGGTACAATATTTAGCTAATACAGTGCCCTTTTCTGCATCTTTCTTCTCCAAAAAAAAAAAAACCAAAACCAAAACACAAACTTTTTCTTGTTAGAAATACAAATATTGAGTTGTATTTATTTTTTACTTTGAAGTGATTGACATTCTTATCATTTTTAAAGCAACATTTCAGTATTTTTCTTTTTCATGCTGTGTTCTACATAAGCTTCCTTTTCTCTAGAACATATTAATATCAACAACATCGTATGGAAAATTTAAAGTGTTCATTTCTACAAATGGATTATCCCTTCAGCAGGTACAGTGAAACAAATAGGAATTGTAATATGAAACATATATCTTCCTTGGGCAATCAAGATCATGCATGAAAAATGGATGCACCAGAGTGGTGGGTCATCCTCTAGGGACAAACTAATGTACCAGACCTTCACTGGACTTGTTTGCTATTGGCTAGCATATTAAAGCTAGTTTCCCTAACTGCAAAAGTTAACTGGTTTATGTCAAGTGAAGTATTTTATCTTTTCTACCTAGTGTCTCCCACTTAGAAGTGTCTGTGGCAGGACAGCAGTATGTCCTAAGTACATGCTGTAAGATGCATTAAAATTTTATTTTCTGCTTTTACAGAAAAGGAAATTGGTTGCAAATTCTGAGTGTGATTGAATATGGCAACATCAGAATAAAAGCTCTATGAGATTAGTATTAGTTTAAAAATCCATAACAACTATTCTTTTCCCCAAAAGTAGAAAAAAGTACTCTCATAAAACCAAACCAAACCAAACCAAAACAAAATTGTGCTGCATTTCCTTCTCTTCAGTACTCTTTACATCTCAATCCAGGAGTGGTGCAGTCTGATAACCTGGTTGCAAATGGTTATTTGCTATCCAAATCATTGCAGGGGTAAAACTTGAACTGCCTAAGACCAGGTCAATCCAGAATTTTGTGGGAACTGAAATCTAGAACTCAAATTCCAAACATTTGAAACCACAAACTGTGTGTCCCTTGGTAGACTGCAAAACATAACATACCAAGGAAAAGAAAGTGGCACATCTAAATGGATTCAGCACAACTGCAGTACTTTTACTAACAATGAAGTCATAATTTCAGAAGTAGCTCTGTGTGATCTTAGAATCATAAGTTCATAGAGATAATAGATTATATTAAGTAACACTAGGAAGATCACCACAATCTTGTCTCCTATATTATTTTACTTTAAAGATGTAACTTGTACAGGCCTTTTTAGAAGTTTAAGATATTTATATTATGCTCAGGACATGCAAAAAACTTGATTAAAAAAATCTATGATGTGTCACTAAATATGAAAGCACAATTAAAGTACAATTTCAGACTTAAAAATTTAAAGTAATAAAAGACAGTTTGGTCAGCTTAGCATGCCGAGAATTTTCTTTTTATTCTCAATTAGTTTTCAATCCTCTGCTTCTATTCTTATTATTTTATTTTATTTTTATTTTAAATTCTTCAACATATTATTCTGTTGTTGGTGAGGTTTCTACAACTACCAATTAAGAGCTGTGTAGTAAGACCTAAGCCAAATCCATCCTTTCTCTTAGGGGTTTTAGCAAATGTTAATAATATCCACCATGAGCTGAGGGCAGAGTGAGCTAGCAATTCTTACAGTGAAGGCTCCAAAGTCAAAAAGAAAGAACTGTTTACACACAGGTGTGTGCAGGGTGTGCATCTCTCTGTGTGTGTAAATAAACACAGTAAGGCATACTTCATTTGTGGAATCCTATTCTTCACTGAAAGGAAGTCATCAACAAAAAAGCGTAATTATCAGACTAGCTTAGCTTTTCTTTTTGCCAACTGTATTGTGTAGCCGCACCTGAATGAACCCTTATCTCATCTCATTGAGAATGCCTAAGCTAAGTTCGGTTTAACTTCAAGAACTAAAACTGTTACTGCAATTAGTTCTGTACTAATTCAGCAGTGATGTTTGTCCTGTATATGTTTTTTACTAACCAGGGGTAGTACATCCATATCATTTGTAGAATGTAAACAGAGTAGGAAAGAGGAAACTTTGCAAAATCCTTTATGGCACACAAAGATAATTGCCCTAAACACAAATTGCTTGTTAACCCTCTATTCTTTCACAATCAGCCTCTGCTAAAAAACCACTCATTTTTACCATTCACCTTTGCACTTCAGTGTTATAGGAAACATATTACCATTGAACAGCACTGGTAACTTCTGCCATGTCCTGCAAAATAGAATGCAAAGTGTTGCTTATTATTTCAGTATGGACTGTGTCTTGATCTGGTCACTCCCTTGTTGGGCTATACTGCTTCTAAGGGGGAAATCAGTGGCTGTGAAGAAGTTGCAAAATCAATTTTAATTACTTTACAATGGAGTAGATGGTAATAGATGTCTCTGAATAAAGTTACTGATTCAAAGAGATAATTAAAATGTATATTTATCTGACCCCAGTTCCTGCTAGCTTTATGTAGCCACTATTCTGCCAGTATCTTTGATTAGACAAATAAACTCTATATTGTATTAACAATAATATTTAAAACAGTTACTGAAATAGTTAGTCCAAACTGGAGAGTTACAGCACTCTTCTGTATATGGTGAGGTTCATTTACTGCAATGATGGTTTCTTTTTCAAGGAAAAGCATTTCATTGAATTTCCAGTGGTGTTAAGGCCTTAACACTTAGCCTAGGCGTCATGCAATTCTAGCTATCCTCTTCAAGAGAGAAAATTAATTACAGAGTAAAGGAAACCAAAGTGCTTATCATTTGATCAGGTCATTGACAAAAGTGCTTCACACCTTTTTTAATGCCAAAAGGTGTCTTGTACACCTGCTCAGAGGTCTCATCAATTTTATTTGAGCAAAGTCAGTTCTTTTAAGGTTGTCCAAGGAAAAAGGTGGTGACTGTGATGGGGAGGGAAAGAGAGAGAAAGATGTGTTGTAAGCTCTTTATCTTGACCTGACTGTTTGTTTTTGTACTGATGTATGTAATGAAACAAAGAGGATTTAATCGTGGTAAATAGCCTATTGGCACCCAGAGGGATCTCATTTTCTCTCTTACACGTCCTTTTCGTTTCAGGTTGCAACATCTTTTCAGCCTATCCAGGAGGCTGTTTCTTACCTGAGGCTTAAACTTATGAGGCATGAAGCTCTTTTGTTTTGACAGGTGCTCTTTGCTACACATCGGCCTAGCATTGGCACTGCTAATACACAATACAAACTTCAGATATGCTAATGACTGTAGTTACCAAAATCCTGTCAGTAATGAGTTTTATTAGCTTTCCTCACTTTTAGGGCTTAAGATAAAGTGGTAAAAACAAAATGTGCCAATAGAAGAATGAGAAAGTTGGTTGCTTGTTAAGCATTGCATGCATTTCTCCAGCTTCTATAAAACCTCTGGAGTAATGGGAATACCGTAAACTAGTCTGTAAGACTCAGATCATAACCTCTGGCATAGTATAGCCTCATGCAAGATGTTTCAAACATAAACAAAACGTACAGAGAAAACTTAAAATAGTTCTTTAATTATATGGCTTTCCAGCAGTTCCAGAAAGTCTTTTTTCGCTGACCAGTTACCCTGTGCCTAAGATATTATATACATGTTTCGATACTTAAGTAACTCCCAAATGCATCATAGATAAAACTTGATAGCTAAATTATAAATACCTATTTCTATTTTGTCAATTGAAAAATGTGGAGGTGATGTACACGTTCTTTTGTGTTTTAGAAGGAACTTTAAGGGCTTCAACTGTGGTTAAAAAAGCCTGAAAGAGCAAGGAATACTAGGTGTAGACAGAAAGTTAGGAAAAAAGAAAATAAACACCTTATTAATACTTTGTAGTTAAAGAACAGAAATTAAATGGAAGCTACAATGAAGTAAAATCTTTAGTAAATAATAATTCAATAACAATTTATTTCATTGTTCTAGTGATTTCAAACCAGACTTTCTCAGTGGCTTGACTTCTGTGGTTGTCTTTGTACTTTGAATGAAAAGAAATTGCAGCTGTGCAACCTTGTAAAAACAAGAATGTGTCAATTCTCTGGAAGCTATTCAGATCTCAGTGTATCTCAACTGTATATGAGAGGCCAAAATTCTAGTAACTTGGACATAATGGCATCAAACGTTTTTATATGGCATTATATTATATATTATATATTATATTAATATGGTTTTATTTTTCTCATATCTAATTTAATCCTACAAGTAAACTTTGTGAAAAACAGGCATTTTGTTGTCCACCAAGACACTGGCTAGAAAAGTATGTCATCCCCATTCCAAATAGCTATAAAAAACCTATGCTTTTCTTAATCTTGTCACTTTGAAGAAAACTGGCTTGCCTACTATGATTAGAGCAATCATACAAAATCCAAGCCAACCTGAAAACAGAGTGTTTATAAACTGTATGGTATTAAGCATCAACTTTCTTTTTCTTGTGAAAGAAAACTAACTTTTTTATCTGTCTGAGAACCTTGAGTATGTTAACCTCTGGTTTGGGGGGTTTTGTTCATTTGCTTGTTTATTTGAGGTTTTTTTGGGTTTTTTTTCCTGTGTTTCGTTTTGTTTTCTGTTTTGTTTTGGTTCATTGTGTTTTGTTTTTCCTGGAAGTGACATTTAATACACAATTGTTTGGATAGAAAACATTTGATCAGTTTTATTTACAGTTTCCAAAACCAACATTCAAGCATGGAGTCCTACAGGGAAAAAGAGGTTTTATTTTGACTGTGAAAATTGGAGGGGAAATTTTGTACAGGACTACCAACACAGAGCCTACCTATGGCTGAACTCTTACGAGTTATATTAACTTAGTGCTGGTAGGTGCTTATATTTCAAGGTTTCATCCTGATATTCCATGCCTAGCTCCATTAGGTACTTTGGAAGACTGAAGAGCTGAGTAAATCCTGCTAAGATTTGACCTGTGATTCCAGAGTCTAGATGCTGGTTATCTGCTTTTTAGTATAGTCATCAGCTTCTCTCAGTGAACTGAGTAGAAAGGAGAGAGATAAGCCATCTAACATTATCTTAATTCTGTTATTTTCTATTTAAAGCCATAGGGGTTTTTGTAACCTTACATAGTTAGATGGAGCTAAAGACTTGCAATTCAAGTTAAAATTTACATGAAAACATATTCAAGAAGGACCACCAATACAACTTACTCAAAGAGAGTAGAGAAAGACAGCTTACTAAGCTTGTTGGTAAATGTCTGGAGTACAGTGAAATGTCCCTCAAAATGTGTCTATGTTAAGTTTGGAATCACTGAAATGCCTCAATGGCTTTCAGCTCCAACTTGCTCTACTGTTGATGAACATTTCCTGGCTGCTAGATTGGTCACTAAATCAGGTTTTGGAAATGACTATAAAGACTAAGGACTAACTGAAAAATAGTCTAATGTCCACCAATAAATGTTTTCTTTGTTTGGTTTGTTGTTTTTTCACAACACTGAAGTTCTTGGGTGAAAATTCTGTCAGACTGAGGGATGTTTGAGGACATAGCTGCATTTCTTTGTAGGGGCTGAGGATTAGGGTTAGCAGAGTTGCAGCTTTATTCCACCATGTGGAATGATTTCCTTTTTCACTTCCTCTTCTAATCAACACTGAAACTGGAACATAAGGACACAAAAATTATATCAGAGGGAAGTTATTGCCAGAAGTTTGCGGAACAGTTATTCCATAGGTCTTATACAAAGCAGCTTCCTACCCTTAACTGATCTGAGCTCTTTCTACAATATTCAATCAAAGGTTCTTTGACTGGGATGGGATACTACAGTCTACCCTGTAGAAAAAATTAGAGTGCCTATGCATATGATTTCTCCTGGATTAAGAAAGTAAAAATTCTCAATAGACCTCATCCTTATCCTTTGATCCTTTTATTTTCTGGATTAGTCATGAGAATCTGCCACCTTTTTCTTGCACTTCCTGCATACTACTTCCTTTCTGTTCCTTCTTAACTCAGGCTAAAGAGTACTTTCCTTGAAGTCCCTTTACAACAGGTTTGTTCCAGTTGTTTCACGCTTTCAGATGTAGTGTGCTACAAAATATTTAATTAGATTTGTCTAATTGTACTTATTTGCTGCTTTGAGGCAGCATTGTGTTCAGCCCATATTCTCCTTGGAAAAACACGATGTGTGATTCTGTCAGTGCATAGTTTCTGGGGTGTAAGCTGTATAGCTATTCTCATGAGACTGCAAAATCCACCTTGAATTCAAGTATAATCTATGTTTTCCTGCTTTCACCCTTCAGCTTTTATTTCTAGGGACTGTTGGTGCAGGACCTGCAACTATAGGCTATAACTGCTATAAGCAGTGAAGAACCATCTTCATAGCAGTTTACCTGAAAATTGTAGGAGCTGAAATGAGAAGCTTGCAGCTGACAAGGCATCCTTCTAAATGAAGGCATCTTCTTTCCCCATTTTCCTGAAGACAGACGAACTTTCAAGAAGTCCACAAATAGGGAGAAATACAGAAAAGGCACTACATTTAACGTATTTGTTCTTTTTAAATATATTTGTTCCTTTTCAGAGTTTTGTAGCCTCCTCCATTTTATTAAGTAGAAACCCAACCCTAGCTTAAAAAAAGCAAGGGCAAAACTTTTGCTGCTAGGAAGTCTGATCACATTGCTGATTTGGCTTCTGAAGGGTTAAACTGTAAACCAGAAAGCTCACTTTTCAGGGAGATTCTAGGAGTTTAAGTGACAATGGGAATTTGGGCTTACTGCTGGGATAGGAAGTTGGACGGCAAGGTTCAGCTCTTATGAGGGAATCTAAGAGTAAGCCAAGAGGCCAGAAGGTTAAAGGGCAGTGCTCAGGCTTCCTATCATTTCCAGAGACTCCAAACATTCAGGCTTTCAGTGGCTGGATTCCCTCATGACAATCAGATGAATGGCCAGTGGGGACACGGAAATAAAACTGATCCTGCTTTCACCTCAGTGTAACTTGTAACTCACCCTCCTTCATTTAAGTGGAAGTAATAACTAAAGAATAATTCTACTGAAAATCACAGGCAAGAAGAATTAAAGAGAAAAATACAATTTCTCAAATGTCTTTAAGCCAAATTCCCTGTATTTTGAACTGCAAGCAGAAAGGTAGATAAAATCAGTACATGCCCAGAGAGCTCTGACTCTATTGTATCTTTTGCCATGTATGTGTGCAGTAAGCTATATTTTGCACTAAATATAGCTTTTTAGAGGACATGGTTTACTAGAGCTTCTTAGGGGACATAGCTTAGAGGGTTTACTGAAGCTCATAGCACAAGCCTTAGTAAATTACAGCAGTAAGACTGCATGAGGAAAGATGAGGAAAGCTGTTGCAGCAATCATTCTGCAGTAGAAAGACTAATTAAAACTATAACATTTATTAATGACCCCAAGCAGCTAGGCAGTATGTATGGTTCTGTGTACTGCTTTTGGTTAGGATAAAAAAAAATGTGTTCTGAGTTCTGATTTGTTACAAATCCATGCACAATTTTTTTATTTCCATTTCCATTGCAGATAACAAAAAGGTGAGAATATCTTTGTTCACTATTCCATCTGTTTTTCCAGTTGCTGGTTTTTTCTCCGAGTTCTTTCATTTTTGACAGCATTACAATACTTCTATTTCAGTTAGGCTGTTTCTATGATGAACAAAATAGCACCATATTGCCTCCTGGTCTCCTGATGATCTCTACACTAGTTTGCTTTCAGTCCCTTGTGTTTGTTTTCAATCACTGTGCCTATATATTTTACCATTTGACTGGATTTGCACTTTTTTGAGAAATAGCTTCTATGATTTCTGTTTTCTGTTTTAGCAGAGGAATGAAGACTTCATTTCTAGATTTTATGTGAGCACTAGCACACATCAAGAAATTTGTGTGCAATCTTTCTTACAACAGCATTTTCATCACAATTTTTAATGCAGACTAAGTGACTATCCCCTGCATGTTTTCATATGCTGGCTTGTTTACAATAATACACATGTACACTTCCTGTCAGAACCCCACCAGAAAATAAAAATTAGAGCTCTGCTTTTCTTTTCTTTATTCAGCTGTCTAAAAGTTCAGCAAGAAATCAATGAAAACATGAAAAATTTTAATCTAGATGTTTTAGCAATGCCTAGAGGGACTTCTATGCCAGAGTTTGACTGTCTTGCAAACAGCTTACTGCAATGCTTGTAAAAATCTATTTTTGGCTGTTTCTGTTTGCATTTGCAGAAGACAAAAGATTTATTCGTAATCTCATATGCTGTGGCATATGAGAAATGCAAGTTTGACAACAGATATCAGTAACAAGGGATTTTTTTGTTCAATTGTTTTTTTGGCAGGAAGTGATAGGGGAGACATAAAAAAAGAAAAAAGAAAAGAAAAAAAAATGTAAACACCAGATTTATATAATGAATCTTTTAAACTAAAATACATGAAATTTAGCTCCCTGGGTGCTGAAGCAGTACATAAGAGACTAGTTACTATGATTCACAAAGAGACATCTTGCCGTTTAAGTACATTTTCAGCTACAGCAGCTGTTTTGATTCATAATCTGTGCTATAGCAAGGTTTATTTTAAAATACCAAGCAGGGGACAGGGCATTCAAACATCAATTACTTAACTGAGAGGATTCATAACCTGAAGTGCTTGAAACTGAAATGAAACACATGGCAAATATTTAGCTTCCTGTCACACAAGGGATCTGATCCTGCAAGCTGCATGAGTGCAAAGCTCCAGTTTGTCTGCAGTCAACAGGTGAAATTCTGACATTATTGTCATCAACTGAAATCTTTCCTTCAGCTTCTACGGGATTGATTTGACCACAGGGATGTTCTCTGAGAGAGGCAGGGTAAGGTCCCCGAGTCTTTAAGTTCTTGTAATTTTAAGGCTTGTAAATGTAAAATCACTTCGTGCTGTGCTTTGGAGGTGTTGGAATAATGACAAAGAATGCCATACCTTCAGCCTCCGGGAAGGAGTGTTTGAATATTTGCATTCAACTCTTACAACTGTAATTCGAGCCAGTCCACATCAGCACTTCTCTGAGAATTTGCATTCAGTTCTTCATGCAACTCAGTCGCAACCTATACATGGCAAAGTAAGATTAAAAAAAAAAAAACAACCCAAGCCAGGCCAAACAACAATAACAACAACAAAACCCCTACAACACCCCCCC
>NDXB01020754.1:182167-198027 GCA_002631895.1 Agapornis roseicollis | reverse complement strand
ATAGTAAAAAAATCAGATAAAAAAAAAGTTAGGGGAAAAAAAAAAAAAAAAAAAAAGAGAGAGAGAATTAGGAGGAGATTACAGAGCAAAATGTCAAAGTTTTCAATATATAGTAGGAGCCAGATACTGAACAGTTGGAAAGCAAGAGTGGCGGAACCAACCAGGAGGAGTATGACATATAATCAGGAAAAGTCTAAGAAAAATAATCAGTTCACATCAATTTTTAGGCGGTTGTACACCTTATTTTTCTTTTTGCATCCCCAGTTGTTCCAAAGGACTTTCAGGATCTCATTTATATTCAAATAATTTTTTAATGCAAGCTAACTTTTTTATTTCACAGAGACTCTTTGCATGGTACATTAATTACCAATTAAAGGGCTAATCATTTCAGTGAATGTATTTGAGTAATATACCTTACTACTGCCTTATTGACTAATGCTTTTGAACTGAAAGTGGGGCATTCAGCATTCTATCCATTCAGCATTAAAATTTAGCTGGAACTGGCAGCTAGTCATAGCTTGGCAGCACCACACTGTGAACTCTGCTGACTGGAAGCTGCCAGAAGTACTATATCAATTCCTAAATCCTGGCCATCTCCTTCTATATTTAAAAAGTAGTTATTGCTTTGTTATGGAAATCTAAGGCAGAGGGGAACCTGATTGTTCGAAAACACAGTGTAATTAGCAGCAGTGGTGGAAACTCTGAGACATTATACCATCGGACAGGAGGAGACTTAGTACCTATCTTATCATGAATTATTGTATTTTCACATTAAAAATGACATAGTAGACTGCATATTAAATACTTGGTATATGCCTAAAGCTTTGTAAAATCAGAGCAACCACTGATTAATTTAGAGAAAAGCCTTAGTTAGGCCTTGCTATGCATCTCAGTTAAGGAGCTCATTTACGCAGCTAGCTAAGATGACCAGTAGGTGGCAAGGTACACAAATGCACAAAGCTGCTGCTCTGTCTGAACTGTGAGAAGTAGTTGGCCGGAAGCCTGAAAGGACTGCGACAGCAAAAGCCATCCCCCTGCTGAAAAGATGGCCTTTAGCGCTTCAGCATTTTCATTTTTCTCTAAGGATGAATCCTTATTAAATATTTCAGTTTTATAATAAAGTCTGCACTGGGTTTGAAATCGGAAGATGTTAACAAGTATCTACTATAAAAAGCAAAAGTATGAAAAAGATATTGGGAGTGGACTAAAATCACACCATCCCTTGTTTCCCAGGTATCATGCAAACCAGACAACAAAAGGTCTGGTTACTGGATGGCTCAGAAAATTAGCAGTACCCTGCCATTTTTGTCTTTGACCATTGTTTTGTGTTCAATCTAGGATGGTAATAGCTCCCCACTTGGCCAAAAAGAGATAACTTTGGTGGTTTCAGGCAAATACATGAATGTCCACATCACAAAATGATGGCAGCTACTTGGCAAAGTGAGCTGAAAAGGAAAGCTAAGGCTTTGTCTGAACAGTGAAGCTGTGCTGTTTATGTGAATTTATTGAGCAAATTTAGTTAAGATGATACTATTGTATGGATCTAATCATAATTGTATACTTATTTCCGTATTTAACCTCTACAGCTATAAGAGACTTTTGTGCTCATATAAATAGGTCTACTCTAGAGGCTGTGCCAACAAGATTTCACTGGTAAAAAACCCAGCTTAGCCAACAAAAGAGTACAGATCTTGAGAGAGAATTGGCAGTAATAAATTAATAATTCCATCACCCTTAAGGCTATAACTACATGACTAAGTCTGTGCAAAATAAATTAGACATGGAGTATGCAGACCATCATTTTAAATATCTATGATAGAGTTATTAAGCATGAAAAATACTGCAGTATTTGATACTAGTTCTGTACTACCTAGCCTTCCTATTCTGTTGTCTCCTTCCTCAGAGCCAAGCAGGTATTATCTTCATAGGCTGTCTGCTGTAACAGTGGAAGAGCTGTTAGGCAATCTTATTCCTTCTGGCCAGAAGCCTCCTCAGCCTCCTTTTGAGCAAAAGCATTGCAATACTGCAATACTAATAATATGTAGTAAATCTGGATCCAGAGGTCTGTGAGATGCAAAAGTAACTGGGTGACTGCAAAGGCTTGTGCAAGGGCAAAGGGCCTTAAGGCTTTTAAATGGAAGGGCAGAGAGTGTTCCCTGCCCCAGACACTCAGCTACAAGACGCTTCCAGGGACAGGCAAGGTCAGTTTTGACTTGCAGACTGTAAAACAAGAAGCAGAAGAAATCATAGTCCTAGTACAGTCACTGACACCTCTACCCTCTCGATCAGAAGATTAAATTGTATCATGCAACCGTGCATTTTTCATACAATACTAGGAAGGATTTAAGTGCTACCATGCATTTGTGACACACTAGCCTATACATATGTGCATTTTTATTACATCGAACTGCAACACTGTTTTCTCAGTATTCATTGGGAGGTGCTCCACATATTGCACAGGGAAAGGAGATTCACAGGTCCAGTTTTATGTCATGTACTATGAAACTATACCCTACTTTGCCATAGTAATTTCTTAGCAATGTACTAAGAGATTTGTGCTGAACGAGCTTGGAAACCCAGGGATCTGCCATGGCTAGGTACTGCTTGTTACAAGGACTTGAGGGAATGTGCCTTTACTCAGCAGCCAGCATGCAGACACTGTGACCTCTGAAGCAACTGTGGTTGTAGCTGCAGGAAGTCTATATGTTTACATGTTCTTTAAATGTTCGACAAAAATATGTCTTTGTAAATGGATTGCAGTTCCCACTTCACACACATAGCCTTTACCTCCCACAGAACATCCCACCTAAGGGTACATAATCTTTGGATGCACCTAAACTGACCTGGAAAGGTGAGGAAAGCATCACATAATATGCATGCCTTTTCTTGGCTTACTGCTCTCTGCTCTCAAGTCATTCATTTACTTTCCTTGCCATTTGCCATCTACAAATAGAGTTAAATATAGAAACCTAATGAGGGGCTGACTGAGAATATTGTACATTCCTGCATATTTTTGAATGTTGCATTTTCTAAATGTCATTAACTCCATACAAAAAACAAGATATAAGTCAGAATAATGTCCTGCTGTGAAGGTGTTCTTGTTTTGAGAGTGCATTCGTGGCTGAGGTTTTTTTTCAGTTTGAGCTTGTTTTGAGCAATCCAGTTCACATATTTAAACCTGTGTTCCCCAAGCTGTGAAGCATGAACAGTTGTATTTGCCTACTTCCTCACAGACAAGTGACTAATAGTCATAAATTCTTGGAAAAGTTAAAAGAAGTGTGCATGGCAATAGTTTTAAAAAGGGGAATAGCATTCTGGATACCCAGCAGTTTTGCTTTGTGGTTGTTCCATTTTCTAAGTATGGATCCTATAACTTTCTCTGAATTTCATGAAAAGATTGACCTTGAAAACCAATAGTGTGTGAATTTTTTCCTTCATGTTTTACTGAGTTCTGAGAATGAGAAGGAGTATTTCAATTTTAAATACACATTTTCTGATGATGCTTTTCTTGTTTCATAGGAACCCTTCCAACTTCCTATTAATATATATGCATACATAAACATATGCAATTTTTTTAGGCAAGGGAGGTTGTTTTCAGGCCAGAATGAATATGAAAATGCCATTATCAGACTCAAAGCAGTCAATCTTGAACTGACCCGTTTTCTGGATGGAACTCTGATGTACAAAACTTCCCATGAAGGTTAAGGTAAAGTCAAGTTCAGCCCAGGAACATAAAATGTGCTACTTATTAAGAGCTCCTTATTTCCCTGTGAAAGCCTTCAGTCATTCTTTTTCTACTCATAGATCTCCTTTTGCTTATTAGAGGTTTTCCAGTCAGATGCTCTGAGCCAAATACCTTCTCTAACTTTTCACCACTTCGTGCAATGAATATTCTTGAATATTCATTCGTTTGAACGTGCTTCTTTTTAACTGATTAAAGAATAACGCCTGTAGATATATATTTTACACAAGCATGGGTTTTTAGCATCACCTTAATTACTGTTTTTACTAGGATTCCTATTCTTAACACCTGTAGTGATCAAGCGTGGTGAGCAGAGGTAGCAATACAACACCATGAGCAAAAGTGGCAGCGCTAGAAACTGCAGCAGTCCTTAATCACTCACTGAGGAGCTTAAATCCTATTTCATAAGGAATCAGAAAGCCCGAGACACCCAGAAATCCTCAGGAATTCAGACTTGTAAACTCAAAATTCCCTCTTGAGAAATGCAGTTAAGGATTCTGACACATGCCTTCTGGCACACCTGGCTGCAGTAGTGCAATGCCCTCACTCTTTCTCCTGCCCTTTTCCCAGATGTCTCCCAGTGGCAGGGCTGGCAGAATGGAGCATCACAGCTTTAATTCACAATCAGGCAAATTAACTTAAAGATTAAGATTAAAATTGTGCTTTTCAGTGTCAACTAGACAAGCTGAAATGTTCTGTTTTAGCTCTAAGGCCAGTAACAAACAGCTGGGGGCTGAGACAGTAACATCTTAAACTGCTGCAGCTGTTTACTTGGTAAATATAAGCCAGGTCCCTCAAGTCAAATTTCATTTTTTCTTAAGAATATGACAGTGCGCTTTCCACTTATTAAATTTAGTGACCTAAGTGCTCAAAATTAACTCATGTTTTTGTACGCCTTTGTCAACAGAGGAACCAGAACAAACTATTTGCTTTCCAAAGGGTAATTATTAGGACTTTTTAAAAAATCAGTTCCCATTGAAAGTGTAAGAGGTTGTCACCAGTAAGTCACTATTCATCTTGGAAGTTATATAGGAAACTATTTAAGTTATAGTTGGCAAATGTATCATAAACTCATACTGGAAAATAGTTTGCCTGAATAGAAATACTTCTACAGAATCTGCCAAATTTTGTCAAACTTTGGCAGCACACACGTGCTTACAGATTTCAGTATTTGCCTTAAAGGCACATTTTCATTATGCCCATTTTCCTTACAGCTCTCCTGGTTGGCACCCTGCCTGGCAGATTTCTGCAGCTTGAGGCCTCAGGTTCTCCAGGCTCACAGCAGAGATAGACGCCCTGGAGTTCAGGTTCTTAGTGCTTGGATGCCCAATCAAAACATTCAGTTTCATGGGATTTGTAGATGTGCCTAGTGAGGCAGAAAAATAGCTTACACTTCTTACAATGTGTCCTTCACCCAAGCAAGCAAAGATTCAGGAAGAAGCACAGACAAATATTAGTTCACCCAGTAGAGCCTGATTTCGTTGTTCATTTGCTCCAGCTGCTAGGAATGAACTAAGCAAAGAGCAAGGCAAAACTCTGTATCCCATTCACGTGTCAAATTTGTAACCACTGAAAAGTACCTGATCTACAGATACAGTTCTTCTGGCTTACACTTGATTTAGTTGAGCTCTTTCTCATCTGGCACATGCACAGTAAACCCCAGGAATATGAGACTTTTGGTTCAGATGCCATAGATCTGGTCATGCGGTAGAAGGTGGCCAGTGCAGTGTGTGACTGGGTGACTGGCCTTCTTTACTGCATTTAGTAGACTCATCTGAATATTACTGCACCATAATGCGTAGCTACCGAACTCTGATTTCCCCCCGTGACTTAGGGACTGAAGTAGTATATGTGGGTTAACTTGCCTAGTGGTTAATTTTGAAAATTTCCTTTGGAGTTTTTTATTTTTCCCCAATTTCACAGGAGGCCAAGTAGCTGTTCCCATTATTCCAGTAAGGATTTGGGTTTTTTTTTTCCAACTTATTATCCATTTCCGTATCACCTCTGTGACTTCATTGTCCAGTTTTGACACCACACCACCAGGACAAATTCAGGAGTGCAGAAGAGGTGTCAACTTATCTAATAATGGAAAATAAATAACCTGTTTTCTTTAACTTCTCAAAAAATAATAAACTGTTGCTGACAAAAAACCCCCCCAGACAGTTATTGCCTTGCATGAGGCTGGGATTTACAAATTTCTAATCACCAGAGAGGTGAGATTTTAGGAAGACTTTTCACTAGTGAGGTGTAGAAGAAAAGAGGAGAGAGGAAGACAGGGAAGGCAAAATATCCAACTGGTTTTGGGGAAATCCTGTTAAGCTGAGAACAAGGAGGTCTGGTATAAAATCTGAGACACTGGGAGACAAGACCCATGAACAGGAATTCCCCTCCATAGGAAGGTGTGTGACAGTTGAGCTGCACAAGTTGCGTAAGTGCATGATTTTTGCTTAAAATAAATCAGAAGTTCTAGCTTCCAAGTATGTGTTGGCTACTTGTCTGCACTACCCAGCTGTTTTGACACAATCAACATGTTTACAGGTATGTGATTATGTGTATACATGTGCTTGATATGCAGATGATATGCAGTATCACATGAGAAAGGGAAATACTATCAATAGATCCTCAGGTCAATACTTACGTGCAGTGTAACCACTGCTGGTTTTGTTTCCATGATGCATGTGCAGGAACTGTTTGCCTATTTGAAAATGTAAAGTCCATGGAAACATTACTAAAGAGCAGCCTACCATTCCTTTTTCCTGAGTAATATGAGCAAAGGAAAATCATGTAGGATAATATGATCCCAGATTTGACTTTGATGCTGATGTATCTGGAAGCACAAGTTTCCATTTAGGCTTTGAGTTAGGAATCAGTGAATTCATCTGTCCTCATTGCTCTGGCTGAGCTGCAAACAGTTCGGATTTCACAGAGCAACATTTTTGAACAGCAGCAGGGAAAATTTTAATTTATTATATTGGCTAATGGCAGATTCCTTTTTGAAAAGTAATGAATATTTGCACAGCAAGTTCTCTAAAGTGATGAAGCAAGCTTCAGTGCTCAAAAAAAGAAAACAGGCATGGAGAGGAAAAAAGTAAAATACACCCCTAATAAAGCAAGAGTTCCTCCGAAATTCTGTTTAGTAGCTAGTCAGAAAGTTTCTCAGAGTAGTAATTTATTTATACTTTTGTCTATGCTCTGTTGGCAAACAGTTTATCAGAAGTGCTTCATGAGATTAAATATGTTTACCGACATAGATCTGTGCTTAACAAACCCTTATGCATTCTAAGCATTGCTACGGTAGAAATAGCAGATGATGGGGTTTAGTGCAAGTACTCAATGTCCTTCCTTCGTTAAAAGTTGCACTCTTTTTAATTTTGTCACCCAGCTTCTCAGACATGCTGCTGCATGTTGCAAAGATGCTCGCTTTTTTAATCTCCTGACTAGAATCCATGCTTGAGAACAGAGTGCCAGAACGCTATTTGATCTTACTGAGAATTTAACTGTGTTGTTAAAAGTTACCTGTGCTCAAGCATTGGTACACTAATTGTAGATAAAACCAAGCCACTATTAAAATCCTGACTCACTTAAATTGATCAGAATGAAAGCAGAGCTCTCAACCTCTGTTACTGGTTAATGTTGAGGAATGAGACAAAAAAATTAATGCACTTCTGTGAGGTCACAGCTCCTTACAAAGAGTCATGATAGCAGCATCTGAACAAAGTTTATGTGATTCTAGTAATTCCCCTCAATTTCCTTTTAGAAAAACCAGTTAATTTGGCTTGACTCCTGGAGCTGTTGAAGAACAGAATATAATCTTCACAGGTGAGTCTACCACTGCATCTTTAAGTGGACTTGCTTTTAAATATATACAGACATACACTTTTACTGACAGAAATCTGATAATCAGCCTGAGACCATTTTTATGTTTATTTTACAGCTGATTCAAGATTAAGGCTGAATGAAAAAGAAAAAAATGATTAGTCAAATTTAGCCTTGTAGGAATGTCCCAGCTGAAAATACAGACAGGACAGCATGGCAGAATAGTCAACACATTTGAACTCTACACAACCACAACTGCTCCAGAACATGTTACAAGGCCAGTGTTATCAGAGAGCTTCCTTCCGTGTCCAGCTCATGTCAAAAATGATTTCTTTTTAGGCACTAGGAGTAGCAGAAAAAGGTGGGAGGAGATGAGTATTTTTTCTCACAATACTTTCTAATTTTCTATAAAATACTTCTCTCCCCTCATCCCCCTGCTCCCTCATTTGAATAAAAGTGCTTTTTCTTAATTTATTTTACATTACACCCTGTCTGACCAGTAGGGGTGCAAAATACCTAAGAAAAATTCTGATGGCTTTGGTAATGCTATGTATCCGGCATAGATTTCTTCTGGACAAAGCTCTTCTTCAGTGAAAGAATGGATTTACCTACTGAAAAGCTGATAATTGTAACATAAAGCCAAGATTTGATCAGTAGAGGTTTACCATAAGTGGTTATTAGCTCTTGTCATTGCACACTTCTGCCTTTCATCCCGTGTACCTTTTCTTTCTTAACCTCAGTCTTCAATACCTAGATATCAACTGGGATTTTTTTTTTTTTCAGAGGCAGCCTGTAGCATAATTTTCAGCTTGTCACTGAGTTACTCAGGAACATGTTTTACAGTGCAGCCTGAACCCCTCTCAGAGTTAAACTAATATTAAGTAATGCTAAGTAATAATTAGAAATGAAAATTAGTATCTTTAAATTTTTCAGGAGAGATCCATATTACCTTGTCAGCCTAATGAAAGTCAGTGGAAAAGCAGAAGCAGCACACTTCTCTAAAAACTAAATCCCCATTAATGTGTCCTCAACTCCCCCACTGCCCCAGTATGCTTCAAAACTGATTGAACTTGTGATATAAAATCAGTCCGTGTAGGTTCTATGTTTTATAGGTACACAAGTTAGCTGGAAGCATTTTCCTACCTACCTCTACACAGGCTTCTTAATGCTGAACTAAGTTACTCCACCTACTCCTGATGACATTCCAGGGATATTTTAAACAGAAAGATTAACCAAATTAACCCATTTTAACAAGATTTTTATTGAAAACATACACAAAGTCAACAAGTTATTTAGCTTCTGAATGTACATTTTAGAGAATATTCATATTAGAGAAGAATATATTAAGAAAAGGAGAAATACAAAAGACATGCTGCAGTTTACATTACTAAGGCATTTAGGCTTAAAAGCAAGTTATACTGTGTGCATGTGTGTGTGTATCTACATATACAAACACACAAACAGACACACAACATACCTGATTTGAAACTGTACAGTGCTATGCAATTAATTATTTTTTGCTTCTTCTATTTTTTTCAACACTAAATAAAGCTTTTATCCAAAGTAGAAGTTGTTCACAGAACAGCAGTTATAATCTACTCTTCAAGAGTTTGCTTACAATACTAACGATGCACAAAAAAATCCCAGATCCTCATGGGAAAGTTCTCTCTTACCAAAATGAGTCTCAAGTAAGAAAAACACTAGCTTGCAGAGGCACCGTGGAGACAGGTTTTAATACATTAAATACAACATGAATCATTCACAATAACAAGTTTAGTGTTTCTGGGAACTTTTGTAAATACAACACAGTTGGTCACACAAAAATGTTTCTGTTGATTTGTCTTGGCAACTCAGATACATCAACAGTGTAACAGCATAACAGCTTTGTTCCCATCTGACAAAAAATAATGGCAGTTCTGCAAGGCAAACGTTAAACCTGACCGTATGTATTTATTAATTCCACAGTGTTTTGACAGATTAGAGAGGATACAACTTAAAGGATGCTGACACGCTCACTGAGGGCTTTCATTTCTGTTTCTTCTAGCTTGGTGTTTTCATTATGGTTAACACGTGGACTTATAAGGTGTGCTGGATAGTGCAAACCATGTTCTCCTGAATACTGTTCCCATCGGGAGTCATCACTTTCATGGGTGATGTAACGTTCCCCCATTTTACATTCAAGTTCCCTTAAATCTAACCAGGTTTGATAGTCCTGAAACAGAGTAACAGCAATAGTTTTAAATTTCCTGAAATAAATTATGTTCCCTGCTACTATCAAGGTTATGCAAAGTGCTATTAACTCTGCAATCTAAAGGTCACACATTCCTATTACCCCAGAATGAAAAAAAATCTTATAATTAATAAATATGAAATCTGCTTATAGAGATATGTTTTTTCAATCTAGAGGATTGATCGATAATTTTATTAACCTCTGTCTTAAGTATATATAGCATATATGGAGATATTATGGGTAGTTTTGCAAAATGTATGGATAGTCTACAGATTTCTGCAATATCTAAGTGAGACATGGTTGTAAAAAAATTCCTGACACTAGTGACAAGGTGAATGAGGAAGAAGAAATATCTGTATCATGCATGTACATCCTAGTGATCTTTATCAGATAGTGAAGACAGTTGAGCTCTATCAGAATGTGAACTTAGCCCTGAGCTAGAAAAGATCTGCTTTTCCAAATTTAGGCAATTACTGTTGTGCTCAAAGAGACTTCTTAATCTAAATATCAAGGGACTTTGGAAAGCTGTGATAGTCAACAGTAAAGCTGGAAACTGGTTTGGTTCTCACACTGTTTAGACCATCATGCTCTGCAGCCTGCCATCTGCCTAAAGTGTATCTCGAGTTTAATATTTAATTTCTTATTCCCACCCAAAGTGTAAACGAAGCTGTAGTAATAAAGCCAATCCTAGCCCCATGCAGACTAACCTCAGCTCACAATCCTGTATCCAGTTTTCTTTTTTTCTCCTTCACCTTGTCTCAACCTAAGACATATCCCTGGTCACCTAGCCAAAGCATCAGAAAGCCCCCACACTGTCAATGCATTAAAGCCTTCATTATCAGTATCTCTCATGCTTTGGCCTACACAGACATCCTTTCAGAATTCACCTCTACTCACATCACTGTTATCTTTCCTTAGCCCACACTATCGGGGAAAAAGGACTCATCCATGCTGCTAGAGCTGATGCAGTACTGTCTCACCTTAGTTTACCCCCACTCACTACTGCATGGTGATAAAAGTGGATGTACAAAGGTGAAGGACTCTGTCCCATCATGTGAGACAGCCAGCACCCTTGCTGCAGATCTTAGCCCAGATCACCTCTCGGGTCTCCAAATTCTTAGACAAATACATTCTGCAATCATTGTCAGGGAGAAGAGCAGAAAGAAGACTGGAGAGTGACAAGAAATCTAGGAGTTAAAAAGCAAGTCCAGAGAGAATGTCCCTGGGGAAGGCAGGTTGCAGGGTGGCAGTCTGCAGCCCTTTTCCTCTAAGGAAAGGTCGTAAGGTACTGGAGCAGGACCCAAGTTTTCAGTTTGGATAAAGATTCCTTTGGAATTGTGGATTATGCATCTCACCTGTGCTATGCCTCTGCCATGCTTACTTTCCCAGATGTGAATCCTTTGGGAGATCCCGTGGGCTCATGTCCCATCCTGGCCTCAGCCTGTCCCCATCCCCAGGGAGGGGTCCGAAGTGCCCAGGCCTGGGGCACTCCCCAGGCAGCCTACCCTGCTCCCTGGCTGGGGGCAGTGGAACAGGTCCTGTCTGCTCACTACACTGGTTCTTAGCTTAGGTCTTTAACTTGCAGTGATTTGGCTGCTGTCAGAACCAAACAATTAACATATGAGGAACAGAAGATGCTGCTAGCATCTCAAAAATTCCTAACTTTTCAGTTTTTAATGGGAAATATCAACTGGGGGTGGCTAATGAATTTTCATAGAAAGCATACAACTTCACTATTTCTTCTGATGACTGTGAAGTGAAAGCCCATTGATTAGTTTTAATAAGTGAATTGGGGTGGACTCCAGGCAATGAGATAATGTACATCAAATGACTATAAGGGTTTTTTTTTATACATCATGTTCTCAATGGACAAACAAGATAAAAATATTTTTGTGATATATTTTGAAAACATGAGAGAGTTTAGTATTGAAATCTAATACTACAGAAATTAATGAGAATCTGTAGGTAAACTGGTGAAGGAAGATAAGGTCCTCAGGATCTGAAAACATCTTCAGGTTTGTAGATTTGCTTAGATTCTACTGTGCTTAAAGATGAATTTTTTTACATACTTAGAAACCAAATGCATAACAAAAAACATGGGTTTGTAGCAATACCTGTAACCACGGGTGGCTTAACGTTTTGTCCACACTGTAGCGCTTTCTCATTTTCACTTGCAACAAATTATTTATAAGATCAATAGCTGAAAAGAAATAATATTGAAAAATGTCAGTTTAAATATGTATTTTTTTTTTAACTAGGACATGCAAACCAGAAAGATAAAGAGACATGGCAGATGTAAAAGGAGGACAGCTATCCCTTCTTATTCCAGTCTTTTACAAACTGCAGTCAGATTTGACGTCCTTGAAGGTACTCATGCAACCCTTCCTAAGGGGATTGTAGCTGTTTTACTAAACAGTCACCTGCTGGCTAGCATAGTCTACCCAAGTGTGTTCATTTGGAGGCACACAGGAAAGACTGAGGATAATTCTCACTAAGTTCCTGTTCAAATGAAAAAGATCTCATGTAAGTGAGGACTACAGTATTCTTCAGGTACCACAGTAAACACATCTGTATATATTTCTCTGAGACTCTCAGTATCACTTTAAGGTGGCCAACAGCAGCACCTTCCCAGGCAAGGAATCAGGTTTTGAAGTCACTAAGTCTTGCAATACTAAGCTTTAGAACACAGGATTGCTTCTACCTGCCAGTCAGCAGTACAGTGTTTGTTAAAAGTGAACGTGTTTGTTTACAAATTTCTTATTTTCTGTATTTTTGAAGGAGTCAATGATTTTCTGGGGTTACAGGTATGTGCTCAGTAGTACCTGAAGGGAAGAGTTCCATAAGTCAGTGACTAGTGCACGGAACTGTACCGAGTGACCGATTTGGAAAAAATCTCTAGGATGCTGCTAAGCTTTGACAGCATCTACTAAAACCTTTTTTTTTTTGTTTTTTTTTTTTTTTAAATACTCAGTGGCTTGCAAACTGTCTAAAATCATTTGGTACTATACAGCTCCCCAGGTATAAACCAAAAGCAAGAAAATAAAAGAAATAAGAGATAATGTAGAAGACAAAGGTCCTATACTCTGCACCAGGACACATCTTGTCTGTATTTTGAGACACCANTTTAAAAAACCTTTTTTTTTTTTTTTTTTTTTTTTTTTTAAATAAGAAAGAAAAAAGTGCATCATGAAAGGTTAAATTCTATTCTAGGTGGTGTTAAATGTTCGGCATGTGGCCTGGACGAAGCTTATTGGTTTAGAATAATTGACTGGCCACTGGGAATTACAGTAGTACTGCAGCTTTCCGATTTCATTACAGTATCTCTTGACTTGTCCAAAGTATGTTGGTTTGCATCTTTATATAGGTAAAGAAAGAGATAAAGTTTCAAGAGCAAAAAACATTTGGTATTTTTTACCAGGAAATCATGCAATTCAAGTAAAGCTATTTCTTAAGCTTAAGACTTCTGAGTATCAGAAGTCAAGATGCAAGGACTATGTACTGGCAAAGCAACAAAAGGACAGTGCTGCATAAAGGACAGAAGAAGCTAGAGAGGTCAATACAGAAAGACCAAGTGCTGGAACTGAAGGATTAAAGGATTTCTTTAGGGATCTGGAATAGTCTGTTAATGAGAAAATTCTGAATTTTAGTGGTGTTTAATTGTAGGGGTTCAGACACTGATGGGTTCTGTGGGACTATTTAAAGGAAATGAGGAAAGATCCTGCTTATTCTCTCTGTTTCAGCTTACAAAAACCCCATGTTGTCCTGAGAATATCCTGACAGCCACTACCTAACATAGTTTGGTCTGGCTACAGTTCATATAAGATGCACAGTACATATAAGATACACATATTGACTCAATTTGTGAATAAAAAGACCCCATATAATTAATATATTGGTGATTACACTTTAACTTGTACTGGTTAAAAACACTGGAGAGAGAATAAAATTTGAAAGGTACTAACACTTAGTTTTGACATACAACTCAATTGTGATCCAGGGAACCAAATTGCGACGTCTACTGTTAGGACATTAAATTTTTCTGTCTAGGAAGATAAAGCTGGTTTGAAAAAATGGTAGCAACTACACTGTATTTTACAGTAAATTTTATGAATTTTCGTTACAGACTTGATTATTTTTTAAACCAAATTTTAAAGTAATCCTTGTCAGACATTTTAGGAGCCTTATAAAGTTTGAGAATATTTTTCTGTAAAATCAATAATTCAATAAATGCAGAATGTTAAGAAAGATCACCTATGGTCTGCACATCATATACAGAAATCCAACAGGTTATCACCAAGAAAGCAACCTGAATGAAAGCTCTGAGAGAATCACGGTACTGCTTTTTCTAACACTTTTATGGGCTCCTATTTACTTCCCATGACTTAAGGATAGCAGCAGCCAGCGGAGGGCTTATCAAGTTCCACGAGCTGCAGACTTTGTTAGAGGGGATAAACTAGTCAACTACTCCAGTAACATGACTACTGGTCATTTAGGTTACTGTTTAGCAGGATATACAGTGGGAAGATTCAAATCCAGCTTTAAGAAGCTGTATGCCCCCTTGATTTTCCTTAGTTGCATTTTACAGGGAAGAACCTCCAGAGCTGAGGTTTGTGCTTTATGAAAATTACACAACAGAATAAAACACAGCATGAATAATCCAAAGCTTGACATAGCACATTGTAGGATATCCACTACCTAATTCACCTTCTAGTGAAGACACACTAGATAGAATACACTGATAAAATCCTTCAGGGAGTAATGTCTTTATATAAAACATGTCGATTAGCCAAAACAAATCTTTTGAGATGATGCAAACTTGGTGGACTGCAAGGTCAAAGTTGGAAATGAACAGCACCACTGTTGAAAATAGCCTCCACATTTGACAGATGTGAAATTTAAAACTATAAAACAGGAAAGAATTCTACAAGCAGATTCCTTTGTATGAATATCTAGCAAAATTCCACCCTGAAGTCTGAATTGTCATACAGCAATTCAGTGAATTTAGAAATGTAAGTTGGCTTGACAATCATTGAAGATGGAACAGAAACAGCAGATTGGGTGACAGGATGTTGAATAGCTGTGACAAAACTTAAAGTTTACCACAGAAATGCTCTCTCTAGAGTAACGTTTCACAATTCCATTTAGACACACAAACACAAAAAGTGGAAGGTATTGGAAAAAGGTGGGAAAATGCAGCCACTTAGTGGGGGTGGAAATCAGGATTCCCTACGGATGAATTTGTGAGATCTCTTGACAAACCTTACAATGTAAGAAAATTGAATTTGGTGAAGTTAGAGAAAGGATTTTGTGCATGAGGGCTAAGCTTTGGGAAATGATGCTTGCAGAAATATTCTGAATGGATATCCAGTTGGGAAAAAATACATTTCTGAAAGCTACAAAAATTGAAAGGTGTTAGTTTTTGTAGGTTAAGTTCCAATGGAGGAGGAGGACAGTCAAAGAATTACTCAAAAAATTCAGAATTTCTCAGGAGAAAGAGTTGATGAGATTAATCCAGATGTTATGACATCAGACAGACATATTATGGAGTGAAAAGAGTCACTGTTGATGACTAGACCACATTCCTGACAGGCAGAGAAGACAGAACTGTTGATAGCGACTGAAAGACATTAGATACTTAAAAATATTATCCTCAAATGGATTGTGCCTTCTTTCCTGACTTGTGATTGTAGATTTTTATTTTTAAAATTGCTAGAGAATGCCACAGAATTATCCAGAAAATAAATTAGCACAGACCACACTACTACATTCATGACACAATTTTCCTCCAAAATACAATTTCTTCCTGTATCTTGTAGCTCTGAACCTCCTATACTTTAAGTGTATTATTTATATGTTCATGCACTTTAAACTGTTATAGGTTATGTGTTTTTAAAAATCTGTTGCCTTATCAAGTGCATTTACAATTTTAAAAGCCAAGCTAGATTTACCTTAAGACCAGTAACAGAATAAGGAACACAAAATGGGAACAGTTAGACTCTCCATTACCACTCTTGTTGCTTTTCCAGACACAATGTTTAGGTGTGACCTACCTCCTTTTTTTTTTTTTTTTTT
>NDXB01020754.1:140571-182042 GCA_002631895.1 Agapornis roseicollis | reverse complement strand
TACCCCCTTTTTTTTTTTTTTTTTTTTCTTCCCTTCCCTGTTGAAGTTTTGGTAGCCTCTGCATTCCCACTCGAAAATTAACATGCTATTGTTTGGTAACATCAGAAAAAGCATCAACTGCGCACTAAAACCAAAGTGGTGATAAACACAACATCATTCACCTTATTTGTGCACTATCCATTAAATGCAAAGAAATATGTGATTTTGCTAGAAAGTAAAGCATCTGAGCTTTTAGTTCCTCTCAGATTACAATAAAAATAGAAATAAACATGGCAAAATCTAATTTTAGCTATTCTTAATTTTTTTTACATGAGTTGTAGTCTGAAAAGAGCACTAAAATAACTACACTTGAGAGAAGTTTTACATTCAATTTGGCTCTTTGAGACAGGGTAAGTCATAAGCAAGAAAGGAAAGGTTTGTGTGCTGTTTTGCTTTCCTCGGTGTTGATTTTTGCAATAGGCATGCAAAAGTTCCTAACATTGCTTTCATTAGCCATTCTACTATAAATTATATGCCCTTTAATAAAGTAATTGCTACCCAGATACTGGCAATACGTTTTGGTGACAATCATGTATCTTAATCTGAACTGAAAATTGCAGAGCAAGATAAAAATTCTGTAACTTTTGAAACATTTACAGATCCACTAAAAGCACATACACAGAAATTCAAGCAAATGAGTTCCTGTGGTTTCAGAAGCGGGTAGTGCAGGCATACCAGCTGCATACGTCTGTGATCCTAACCTGGTACAGTTGTGAAAACACCCTCCCCACACACATCTACTGTCTTATCTGCCATCAGCTGCTTTGTGCATCAAGCAGGATGTTGCTATAGCCAGCAATAGGTTTGAAGAAACATTTCAATGGATTTGAATAAATATTCTCCCTCCCCCCCTTTTTTTTACCTCAAATTGGCATATAATTCCCTCTACCACTTCTCACTATTCCACAACAGAGTTTCTAGGATTATCATATAATAAACGTTCAAGCAACCAGTACTGACATATTTTAGCAGTAAAAAAAGAAATAACAGTCATACATATTGCATTCTATAAGGTCAGAGAACTTGAGCATTTTTATTGGCATATATAGATCAGAGTTAATTCTTTTAGATGGTAGCCTAGATCTTCCAAGTTCACTGAATTGAGGCATGTAATACAGTCTCTGGATGAAGGTATGCTTTCAAAATCTAGCTGTAATGTACAATTCATAATTTACAATTCTTAGAGTGCATTGTGAAAGAGTGCTTAGATCCAGCACTGCATGAGAAGAAAGCAGTAAGTAATTGAGATAAGGAAAATATCTACATTAGTTTTATTTACGGCAGCCTTTTGACAAATGTCTGTCATATTTCAAATTCACATAGCATAACACTTTAAAAAGACCTACTTCTTACCTGCACTACACATAGCATGTATTTTGCATTTATTTTTTTCTGTGATAATACTTGTCTAATAAATTTTGATTTCAATTTTTCAATGCTATGGCAATGCAGCAAACTTTGGTTGAAGGCTTCTTGAAGACTATGGTTGTAATGTGTTAATGTTCTGTCAAGTATTTGCACAAGTTTTTAGAAGTTAATTAAATTGGACTACCTGCTGGATCTTCAACACTTTTTCTTTCTTGTAAGTAAAAATCACTTAAATTACCTTGTTTTAATTTTAAAACAAGGAATAATGCTTTTTGCAAGAAAATACCTGTGAAGTTCCTTCATGACAAAAAGCAATTTCAATCATAGCAGCTTGAAAGAAATTGGCTGATCAGTGTATATCAACACAGACTTTGTCAGTTTCTGTGGCAGCACCACATTCCACACTGCAATACAACTCCCTAACAAGTTTGAGTGGAAGAATTAGTTGATGATAATTACTGTCTTCTTAGGAGAATTATTGCTATGATGCAAGTTCCATGAAATAGTTAAAAAGAAATCTACTGTACCTTTAAAAGAAATCTACTATGCATCTTTTTATATAAAATTAAAAAAAAAAAAAAGTAATCATAGTCATGTATGTTAAAACTTCTGTTGAAAAATGTTCAGTGATCAAGAATAAATGGCAAAAAGAACAACAGAAAAGATATGGCAGGCTAATACCCAATTCATTAGCTTAATCTCTTTGGGAAGCTGGAAGAGCCTAGGACAAGCTAAAGCAAGATTTTCAAGTGCACAAAAGTAACCTGTTGGGATTGAAACTCATTCTCTGATTGAATTTTGCAGATTCAGAATACTTTGTGCATAGGTGTTTATATGCCCCAGTGTATTTGCCTTGAAATGAGCTTCATTTTACTATAGTTTACATTTAAACACATGTACCCTTTCAAATCGTTTTTATTCACAATGTTTAGTAAGCAACTTCATAAAACCTTTAAGATCATCTGTTTCCCCACAAATGCTTCAGCCATTTGTAGCATCAGTTATCATGGCACTGTTCAGAATTGTAATTCAGATTAGATGTTGTTGTAGTTTGAACCCAGCCAGGCAGCACGTTCACTCACTCAACCACCCCTGCTTTTTGCCCCCCCCTTCTTTCCTCCCCACTCCCAGAGGAGTGGGAGGGAAGATGGGCTGAAGAACTCCCACTGTTCAGATAACAACAGTCCAGTAACCAACGTACAACACAAATCACTATCGCTATCACCAACAATAATAACAATGACAAAGAAAACAAGGGAAGAGGGTACGATACCACCCGCCGAAAAACCAGCCCGAACGGGAAGTTCCCCTTCCTTCCGGGTAACTGCCAGTTACCCCCTGGGCATGACGTGCTATGGTATGGAATACCTCTTTGGTCAATTCGGGTTCTGTCCCTCCTTTCTCCCGGCCCCCCTTCTCCCCGGCAGAGCATGAGGCTCGCAAAGTCCTTGGTCAGGGCGAACATTGCTCAGCAGCAACCAAAAACATCGGCCTTATCAGCCTTGTTCCCGGGCTAAGTCAAAACACCAGCTACTAAAGGGAAGAAAAACTGACTGCAACTGCTGAACCCAGGACAGATGTGTTAAGACACCAGGGACAGATCTCCATTTCAACCATGCTATATGGTCATAGATAATGGAAAATGGAAGGAGTGAGCAGGTCCCCAGGGCCCATGTACTGCCCTCATGTGACCTGCGCAGGAAAGTGGACCAGAATAGCTGACATGAGAAAAACATTTTATTTCTCCTATGTAATTTGGAGTTTGAGTACAATTTTGAGCTCTAAAAATTAGCATTATCAAATAATATTTGGACAAAATGGATTCATTCAGATTTTTCAGGCTTTCACTTAGCACAACAGAGTGGCTCAAGAGCTAGCAATTTAAAACGCATAATAAAATCACAGTATATAAGCCAATTTTAATTTAGTAATCTGTTAAAGTCTGTTCTTTCCCCCCTTCTGCATGTTTGCAGACATATCCATTAACAACATATCCATTAACTCTTAATTAAGGCTGCAATTCTGTAAGAGGAGAGATAACACCCCAGTAGGTGAGCTTCCTGTAGGTGCTCTACTGCATCTTCACCTTTGAATGCAGAAACTGATCTTCTGTCTACCACAGTAGAAACCTGTGGGAGATGATTTCTTGCAGCCTCTTCTGTGCTGACTGCTATTTGCTTATCTCTAGTGCCAGATAGAGCACTGCTGCCAACAGATTCTGTCAGCTTACATATCAGAAGTGTGCGAAGGTTCAGGAGGACTTTAGTGTGTAACTGTGCAGATTTATAGCTGCTTTTTTCAATTATTTTTTTAAACCCCAACAGATCTCATCAAACTTTGTCTGCCACCAAGATAAAATGACAATACTCTCGAAGTGTTTTTCAACTGAGAGTCTCAAACAGCTATAATATATAATATAGTAAGCAGTAGGCACACTTCCCTAGGCTACACTTAACATGTAAGCTAAATACATCACTTGAAACCCGGAAAAACTGTACTGTAAAAAATGGAAATGGAAATCCACATATTTTAATTTGGTACATAATACAATTCAGAATAAAAGATAAGAATCTGATAATGTTTCCTTCGCTTTAAGACTTATGAAGCAATCCTGCAAAAAGTTAAGGACACAATGATTTGGGAAAAAAAAAAAAAAGTATCCCAAATAAAATCCAGCTGCCTGAAATTGTCTGCTATGTACAAAAAAAATGTTGGTGAAAACAGAACTTATATTTTTAAGTGTCCTACTTAGTTGTATTTAGAAACATCTTTAATATAATTCATTTACCTGCTTTAAAGATGTTCATAGTGACTTACTCATATTGTCTTTTACTATCAAAATGGCCTTTGATGCCATTGACCAGAACTCTACTTTCAAAAGTCTCATTGGTTATCTCTAAGCCTTCCCTCCCAGCAGGAAATCTCTTTTATGACACTTTTTCACACTGTTCTTGAAACATCATCTAATTGGGATTTTTCAGTCTTTTTTATCTTCTCCACAGAAAGACTATCAGGGTACAGCATCCTACTAAATGGAAACTAAATTACTGACACAAGTAGAGTGAGAAAAAGACCAAAGGGGCACTAAATTTGAAAGAGTAGGTACAGAAGTAAGTATAAAACAAAACCATTTCCAGCAGGTGAGGTGCCCCACAAGATTCTATAGCAACTTAATCTGCTGGTAGCTACGTGCCTCCTTCAGGACATTCCAGATAGATCCCATGCTAGAAGATTTACTCCATATGCAGTCTACACATGCTCTGTATGAAACATCTAAAGCAGCTGCTGGCAGAAAACAGACACAGTACATTATGGCACATTACAGTACCTTGAAATTTCAATTTACATACACTATACATTAATATGTATGGGGAAGAAAAATATAAAGCAAAATACAACTACTTTTTTTTAGCATTTATATAAAATTAGCCACAAACAGATATTACCTTCATGAGAAATTTCTTTCCACGGATTAGGTGGATACATGAAAGCAGCATTCTGGATCTGGTCATGTATGTCTTCATCTTCATTGAATGGAAAGGTACCACTGAGGCTTACATAAATGATGACACCCACAGACCACATATCCAGAGATCTGTTATAGCCTTTGTTTCTCAGCACTTCTGGAGCAAGGTAAGCTGGTGTTCCTACAACTGAGCGCCGAAATGATTTCTCTCCAATGATTCGGGCAAAGCCAAAATCACAAAGTTTTACCTGTTTAAAGAAAAATGCTATAGTAAGACAAGCATTACTATCAAAAACACAGTTGAGGAACTTTTATCACGGTTTAGCTGTAAAGATGCATCTCTTTGAGAGGAATACCCTTATTTCACTGAGGCATTAGACCAGATTACCAGTCTATTACTCTGTTCCTTCTTTCCGTGAATAAACCACCACGAATAAAATCAGCAACATGGGACAGCTTAGAATGAAAGAAATAGGGCTTTGGATAGACCCAAAAGCTTAGGCTTCTGGTGAAAGTACTAATATAAACTTATTCATTCACAGCTTAAGAACACAGCAAACAGAAAAACTTTTACCAATGGCTTTTTCCTAAATCAAGCAAGTTGACAAGATTTAGCTCTTGGACTCCCACTTTTATTGTGGAACTAGTTAAACCCTGTCTCTCTGCAAACTTCTCTAATTTCTTCAGAGGGACAGATTTAGCTGCTAAAACATTCTCACTTAACACCTCAGATCCATTCTTTCCAATTATTGCTATTGGTATTATTTAAAAATTATCAGTAGTGCTCCTTTTGAATATGGGCAGTTGGAGGAGATAATAGATGAACTCTGCAGATCAAGGGTAACAGAAGTTGATACAAACAAATTTCAGTGAGAAATACAATGAGCCAGAAAGTATATTTAAATATTCTGCAATCTACCTGGCATGTAAATACTTTTTTATGAGTTCTTTCTAACTTCCAGAAAAATAACTGTCTTTCTGGTGACTGCTTGCAAATTGTCACTTATCTGGACCAAATCCACCAGATGAGTAAGTTGTGCTGTAATGGTGAGCAAACCAGAAGCAATTGCACAAGTAGTTATGTCACACTTCAAAATCCAGTTAAGCAGTTTAGGTAAATGACACAAGGCAAAGATTTTCAAACATGTTGTCTTTGGAATCACGTTTGTTGAATAAGAGACTAACATTTTCATATCTCAAAATTCTGTGTAGCTCCTGGAGAAGATACAAGCAGGTCACTAGCCCTTTGTTTGTTCATAAAATAAGCATTGCTAAACTTAGTAATCTGAACAACTGATCTTAAAAAAGGGCATTATCTACTTACCTGTGGGAAAGGATCAGCTGATGCCAATAACACATTTTCTGGTTTGAGGTCACAATGAACAATATTTTTGAAATGAAGATGTCTTAAAGCAACAAGGATCTGTGAAGAAACAAAAAAGAAAGAAATTCTGGTTTAAATGTTGCACCTTTTTTTTTACATAGGTATTGTTTGGACATTATCAGAGGTCAAAGAAAGAAGGACTGGTGTAGAGGGAAACAATCCAACAAGAATGTACCTTTTACAAGAATGTCTACAACGGAAAAAAAAAGAAGAAAAAGCAAAAATGTCAGCTATTGTGTGCTGTGCCTCAGGTTTTCTTGATGTTTCACTGGATGCAATATGGTTTTTCTCTCTCCAAAGACTTTATATGCTAAACAGTTAAAAAACTAGATTCTAAGTACTTGTTTACATTTCTTTTGTTTGAAATCTCTGGATGCAGAAACATTTTCAAAATGACCTTCCAGATTTAAATTCACTCAAAAAATTTCAAAGAAATATTATGTAATCCAATTAAAACATTTTCTTGATGAAAGCATCAGGACCATTGCATGAATTTCTACTCCATTAGACACACAAGAATGTGGCAACAGAATGTAATAGATTCATCCTATTTCCGTTGCTTTAACTCCATTCCTTGATTCTCATCTGGGGCTGGCAGAATTTACTATTATATTAGAGGAGGGAATGGCAAGGAGGCTGAACAAATCTGGGAAGTCCAGAAACCAAATTCTGAAGCTGGTGGCAGTTTTGCCCATGAAAGTCTGAAAACTAGGAAACCTGCTACATTCCACTCTAAATATAAACTTGTACGGCAACGCTGTTGTTCCTGCTCCTTTCTTTTTCCTGACTGCTGAAACAGAGGCAGCTCCGACTCTGTGGTTGCTCACTGCTCAATCGTGTATCTAAATTTAAACCAGTATCATGGGCAGCCAAAGAAGCAATATGATAATACAACAACAGGAAGAACAACAAAAAACCCAACCCAGATCACATTGTTAACAGAAGTCATGCAGGAAGCCAGACTCATTTAATCAGAGGTAGGTAATGGAAAGATCCAATTTCAGCATAGAAAATATGCACAAAATTTCATAGGAGGAACTGTAATTTCTAGGTATAGGGCAGTTCAAGAGGTTCAAATTTCTTTGTGTGTGTCTTCAAAAATTTGTTGTTAGTGCTCTGCATACCTATCTTGTGCTTAATTTTTCAAGCATATGAGAAACTGTAGCTTGATGGCCCTCCCATATGGCAGCCAGACAGCTGCACACATGTCTGATCCTAGGTCCTTAATGGTTTACTACCTACCAGATAATGTACACAAGGCCATCTTACCACTCCTGGTGTTACAAATCAGGCTTTCATAAATCAGACAGGGAAACTATACCATAAGCAAAACATAAGAAACAGTGCTAATAATTAACCTCAAATCTCCTTCTAGGTCTATAATTAATTTTTTACCTGAGTAATTAAAAACTTGGTTATTCTCTCTGGCAATCTGCCCTTTTCACTTGATAGGATCATCTCCAGCATGTCTCCATGGAGTTTTTCCATAACAACAAACACTCTTTCTGGCGTCTCAAACATACACTCCAGATTCACAACTCCAGGATGATGAAGATTCTATTAAAGATAACATGATCAGTGGGTTTTAGCATTACATAACTAGTGCTCAGGCCTCTGAAAAGCAGACAGTTTTTTGGTATTTCATAATTTTAACTGTGTGCCTAAATTGCAGGCAACAGGCATGAAATTTCTATGGACAGTACAGAAAAATGAATGGACTTCAAATGAGTTTAAGAAACACATTTTCCTTATTGCGCCTAGTCCTTAAAACCGCAGAAATTGTAAATCCCAACGTGATGATGCCAATACACTTGGTCCTGGCTGTTTACACAGATTAAGCAGCAAAACTACTTGTGATTGTAAATTAAAATAATTATCGTATTATCTGGTATTTATGGAAATGAATAAATGGAGTCAATAGAGTAAAAAATACCTGTAAAATTGCAACTTCATTACGAAGTTGACTTTCCTGTTTAGTTGGAAACCTTAGTTTGTCAATTATTTTAATGGCAACATCTCTTCCCGTTTTGCGATGTTTTCCTGCATTAATAAAACAAAAGGCCTCTATAAATTAACATGATTAATTCTGAGAAGTGCTCCACTTTTACTGGATTGTACAAACACAATCAAGTCATTCTCACAGCAAATTAAATCACTAAGTCATTATAAGTTTTCTTTCATTCCCCCACTTTCTAGCCTCTGACAGAACTTTTCTTATTATCACCTGACAAAGCTGTTTAAACACATAAGAAACACACACATATTAGAAGTCAGGTCTGCATTTCAACCATATAGTTGCAAAGTTAACTTTCTCACATATATCTATGCTTGTCCATATACTTAAGCTGCATACTCTGCAACCAGCAGGTTGTAGGCTTAGTCCTTCAACAGTAGCTCCAGAGTAGCAAATAATGAAAAAAAATTATCTCCTTCAGGCATGTAAGTGCATGTCTCAGGTTTACTGGAGGCCATAGAAATTCTTCAGTGAGAAAGTTATTATTCTCACTTCACACTCTCTCAAACAACAGCTTTACAAATATACTCCCAGAAACTGATGAAAAAAGGAGGAGAAAGAGAGGAAAAATGGGTAAGAAAATAAAAGAGAAACCATTCTAAGAAACTACTGAAAAACAAAGAAAAAAAGCTCACAAAAATATGCCAGGAACAACAGCAAGATGGAATTAATTTTTTCTTCTGTCCATTATTGCTCTCAAAAAGAACAATTTTCTGCACCTCAGGGTTTTCTTTACTAAAACTTACAGACAGTATGATGCTATTAAAACACATTGATCCACTAATAGGTAGAAAACTTCAAATTACAAAACTTAGGCAACAAAACAATTTCATTGCTTAATGAATACTTAGATAAAGCAAAGTACATCTGATTTCTGTAACAAAACATTTCGGAGCCAAAATACTTTCACCATTCAAGAAATGGTCTCTTTTAAGCATATTGTACAATGCACAAAAGCCTTACCTCCATAAACAATTCCAAACTGTCCTGATCCCAACACCTCATCCGGGAAGATTTGGTACACAGTGCTAATATCCTGTTTATATAAGCATAACAAATATTAAGCCCTGAGATATGGAAACAAAATGTGCATTTAATTTTCTTTTTCCAGTGGGAAGCAGCATACATTTACTCTAGTACATTTCAAACTATATTATCTGTCAAAAACATTCACATGGGTTTTCTTAAAAGCTACCTTAACTGCAATTGGTATAAAAGTTGCTGAATCCCCAATAGATTTCAGCAACTGCTAACTTCCAGGCAAGTAGACTCCATCATGCAGCATTACGCAAACTTTGTGAAATCTGAAGATGAAAGCACATATGGAAATAAAGAGGGTCTCATTAGCAGCATTCTACCCTGATATCCCAGGATCCCAGTTGAAGGAATGACTGTTGGGCTTTATGAAAACAGAAAACTTATGAATTTAAAATTTTCTTGAAAAGTTCCTATGTCAGCTTATGTCAGCCATGGAAACACAAGTGGTTTCTTAGTTTACAGGAATATTTGTGAGTATCAGCAGTTCTGGGCTTTGGCTTTTTGCATTTGTCCACTGAGAGGGGTAAAATATTCCATCCATGCCAGTGAGGGAATCATACATCTCAGTATTTCTTAGTGCCTAAACACAGGCTAAAGCACAAGCTGGTAGCAGATTCATTTGGGAGATGCAAACAAACCTCAAATCTTGGAGCTCAGTTTCATTTTCCTGACATTTAAGCAGCAGCATACACAACAGAGTAAAAGAATGCCGAGAAGTTGATAATAAAGGCTGTCTTGCCTTTTCTTAGGAAACAAATGGACACATCCCTAGCAGTGAAACTTCTCCTGTCAAATACCAGAACTGCCTAAAGCTTTACTTGGCTGTAGGGAGTCATGTTGATTTCCCATGTCCTATGTGTCCTGTGTATGTAACAACATATGTAACTTTGGAGAGATTTTCATGCAAGAGAGAATATCTGATCTCTCAGTGATGAGAGGAAATGGTATATTACTCAAGGCTTGTGATTAGCTTTACGAAGCTCAACTGACAAATTCCATGAATTAATAACTTTTACAGCTCTCTTTTCCTTTTGATAATTAGTATCCTGCAGGACCCATAGTCAAATACTGTGTCAAGTGAAATGACCCATATGTAGTTCTTGCATTTCAAGAAAGGGTGCCATGAAGATGATTTTTCTCAAAAGTTATCAAAGCTTTTCTGTTTTGTTTGTTAATTTCTACAAAGTAAGTGAAAAATGGCTGGCGGGTATTCCTCAAACATTTCTCTTTGCAAAGACCAATGACTTCACAAGCTTAATCACTGCATATCTAGCACCAGCACCCAGTGAACACTCACCACATTTTCTTGAACTTGGCAGTTTGACACAGAAATACTGATGGATATATCCCCTGGGGAAGAAAGCAAAAGAGTAAAATATGCTTTAGATTGCTGTGCTTTTAGTTCAAATATGTAGTCATAGGAAATGACAGTTACATTTACATCAATACCTACTGACAGCTCCAGAAACTGGACCAATTAGGTCAGCTTGTTCATTTACCAGCCAATATATAATTACATCAGGCCACAGATATGTGACTTGCATAACAGATTTTCAGTGTATGGAAAATAACAGAATTATACATTTCATTATTAATTTTTTAACAGTGGAATCTCATCATTCCCATTTATAAACTTATTATTGCTTTTTCATGCTATTTTGGGACTTCATATCTCATGCAAATAACATTATGCATGCAACTAGGGTAAATCATTTTTATTTGGTGGATTTAATAAATTTTATTTATAGTGTCACTTATTTGATACTAGATGAAGGGTAATACACATTCAAATTGGTGTGCATACTGTTAAAAGTAATATACATTTCAACTATCTCAAGGTACATCATTAAAACACATTACAGAAATAAAAAACCATGTATTTCTGCATCAGGTCCAACCTCCATAAATTCAAGAGCTTTGCATGTTCCCATACGCATTTTCAACTGCAAACCTACTGAGGGATTCAATAAGGTTGGAGAATATGCCTATTATTGTTAACTGTACTATACAAAGTCATCGTTTTCAGAAGTAAAGAATGTTTCTTTGGAGCACTGCAGCTTGTGTCTCCTACTTCTGTCTAGAAGCCTGCTCACACTGTCTTCATTTTCTTAGTATGGATTTCAGCCTCATCAAAATCACTGTCCTCGCTATAAAGCCTGTTATTACACACTGAAGTTACTCACTATTACCCATCAGCACCTCTCCCAGTTGCGGTAAGCAGCACAAGTGACTTCTGCCCCAAATGCCTTATTCCCTTGTCCTTTCCTTAGGAATAGACTGAGTTTGGAACTGTTTCCATTACGTTTTCCGTTATCAGCACCTCTTGTAGTTGGGGTAAGCAGCACAAATAACTTTTGCCTCAAATGGCTTATTCCCTTGTCCTTTCTTTAGGAACAGACTTTGGAATAAATGCTTCCGTTATGTAGAGGCTTTTTATCACTGCGAGTTAGTTTTAAAACGTATGTACTTTATGCTTACATGAAAAAAAAAACATGGAAGAAGATATGGTCAGGTCATATTTTGAGAAGAAGACTGAAGGTTCACCACAGGAATTTGCTCTAAAGGTCTCAGATGAACTTAATTTTTGCACAACAACCCCAAAGATAGTACAAATTTATAAAGAAAAATTTCAGAGTTCCCAAGAGGAAGACAGCTGTCATTCCCAGTCCAGCATTCTGAGTGATTTGTTTAGCTACCATGGGACACTAGGCAACTAGCCTGAATTGAAATGACATCCAGAATTGGACCGTATTTTATGCAGGAATGCAGATGAAAAAGCAAAAGATATTGCTAATCTAATCTGATATGTAAACTGTTGTGCCTGGAGATGTAATGCCACAGTTTGTTGTATTACTTGGTTTCTGGAGGGCTTGTGGTCTCATTAGCATTCTGTGCTGCATTAATAGCATCCAGATGTCAAGTGCTAAAGTGGGTGTATCTTGCAACAAAAGGCCTAATCCAAATTATGTAGACATACTCAAATTTGCTTTACACTGACTGGGCTGAGTAAAAGTAGCAGAGCAACCACAATAGCAGATGCATAGTAGTGTTCTGTGATACTTTGTTATCAGTACCTGGGCTAGATTTAAATGTTTGGTTTACATAAGCTGTCAGCTTTGTTAGAGAATTACCCAAAGGTATGTAAATTAAAGACAACGATGCATTCAGTCCTTTTGGTCCTGGGTAACATCCATGCTTTGTTGTGCTTAGAACAGCTGTTCTTTACACTTGAGCTCATTTCATCTCAGCATGGGACAATGCTTGTGGCAGTTGTACAGCCAAATGTGATGAAAGGGAGAATATCATCTACACTGCAGTGACCTGAAGAGTGAATTGCTGCTTCTCAAGATAGCTAAAAACATAAATTACAGTAATCAGGGGAAAAATCTATTCATTCCCAACTGGAGGTCAGAAACTTCATGTCTCTGCACAAGGAGGCTATTACTCATGTGAGCAACACAAATGTGGATGAGATGCTTTACTAAACTAACAACCATCTGCTTGCTAAAAAATCTGTATAATGTATATTAATACATATGTTCTAGTATAAACTGGAAACACAGGGATGACAAATTTAAAATATGTTTAAAATAATATGCAGACAGGTGATAAGTCTTTACCAGCTGTGCAATACTTCCTTTCAATGTGTGCTAAGACTGAACAATGTCATTCATGATACGACTCATCTGGAAAGGAAGAAATGAATAAACTTACTATGCAGGCTGGCTCCTGACCCAGTCGATGCCCCCTTAGGGATGACGGGCATCAGGGCATGCTGTATTGCCATCTCCCACATTCGTGCCACATCGATGCCAATACCACTGCTGATAACACTGTTATTCAGTGGAACACTTGAGAGGTTTTCTATGTTTTCTCCAACATAATAAACTATATTTGCTGTGCTTATTTCAAAACAATGAGGACTGGCTCCTTGAGGCAGCAAAGTGAAAGTTTTTGCAGGTTCGAGAGACAAAATTTCAGACAATGGGATTTCCTAAAATGAAAAGAAAAACCCCACAAAATTTTCTTTCTGTGTAAAGAATATCAACATATAAAATTAAAGCATAACCTTTATTTAATTAATTTATGAAATTAGCTGTTTTTCTGAACCACCTGCTTCTTGTATAAACAAAAAGGCTCTTGCAACCTGAAACTCCACGACACAGAGGACTGTTGATGGTAAATACTAAATGTTTCTTTCCAAAACCAAACAGAACTTTAATTATTTAATTAAACTTTTCAGACAGAGCAGTGATCTGTCCATCAGAAAAGAGCAGCACCATCCATGTATCAACAAAACTCCACAAGACAAATAAACCCTGCTGACTCCTTATTTAATAAAATTTATTTGCAATAAACTATTTGCAGAATAAATCTACTCAACATTAAGGTTCCAAATTTATCTTTCACATATGAACAGACTTCATTGTTTCACCATGAACAACACTTAGGGCATGTTTCTGTGACATGTTTCCCTGAGAGGAAGCCATACGAAAAAAATACTTTCCATTATTAAAACTTGCTGTAGTAATGCCTAAGGATTAGGAATTTAACTGTTTCAGCTAAAAGGATATGGGCATTACACTAATCTTTACAATCAAAATCACAACATAATGTCCAAAGGATACAATTGAAATAATATATACAATAATTTGCATTATAAATGACTACGTCAGATAAGTTTCTTGGCAGAATTTGTTGCTGGCATGTGACATGTCGCCACGATATGTCGCTGAACTGTACTTCTACAATATGTATTTTACAAGTCATGGAATCATAGAATCATAGAACAGTTAGGGTTGGAAGGGACCTTAAGATCATCTAATTCCAACCTCCCTGCCATAAGCAGGGACACCTCACACTAAACCATCCCACCCAAGGCTTCATCCAGTCTGGCCTTGAACACTGCCAGGGATGGAGCACTCACAACCTCCCTGGCCAACCCATTACAGCATCTCACCACCCTAACAGGAATACTGAATACTTCCTAACAGGAAAGAATTTCTTCCTTAGATCCAATCTAAACCTCTCCTGTTTAAGTTTGAACCCGTTACCCCTTGTTCTGTCACTACAGTCCCTAATGAACAGTCCCTCCCCAGCATCCCTATAGGCCCCCTTCAGATACTGGAAGGCTGCTATGAGGTCTCCACGCAGTCTTCTCTTCCCCCGGATGAACAGCCCCAACTCCCTCAGCCTGTCTTCATATGGGAGATGCTCCAGTCCCCTGATCATCCTTGTGGCCCTCCTCTGGAGTTGTTCCTTGTTAGCTGACACCTGTCTGATCTGAGACTTCTTTGTGAAAGGCAAAACACACATGCAGCTTAAATAAGGAATACAGACATAGAACAAAGTTATACTACTAGTGGACTTTTAGTAAGCTTCTCTTAATCCTTCAGTTTAATCATATTCTACTGGTGCAAAAAAGAGACTGAAAAATATTTCTTACTTTGTAATATTTGCTTCCAGTATCATTTTGAAAAAGTGTAATGCATTTGCTGTCCAGTCTCCAGTAGTGTCTTTTTCTCTGCAATGAAAAACAAGGGGAAAATCTTTCTAGCATTTTCCAAGTAAATTACTGAAATGTTCATTTCTCAAAACCATCACTTCCAAAATGTTTTGCTTAAATTTGAAGAGATGAATTGTGAATGATAAAGATTCATTTCCTATTACAAAATTTTTATGAGGACTTCACATTTGAGTTTAGGGTTTATAAGGCCACCCTCTGGCCTTATAGGGCCAGAGTTCTGTTCAGATTGCCCAAGTTAAAAAATTTAAAATGTCACTTTGATGTCTGCATTACATTCAGCACAAATTACTAAAGGTATGCTGCTAAAATAATTAAATTTTCTTTTCATATCTGTTATAACACCCCAGCTCACTTTAGAAGGCCACATACTGAAGTCTTTAGTCCTGTTTTAGCAGGTCAGAAAGAATATAACTGTTTTCTATGCAAACTCTATTTTACGAAAGTCTGAACTCACCTAGCAGGCGGATATCTAGTAGCCTGCAGCTACAAGGTGAAGCTACTTTCCAGAAACCCTATGGTGTTAACATTATTTTTTAATTCTTTCAGAATGTCATTTACATTTGGCTGCCTATGATAATGCAACTGACATATTCAGGTTATTTTTGCATGTCGTAACTGTCTCCTGTTTCTTATGATGACTCAGTTAAGACAAGTCAGAACTTTAGGAATCATAGTAACTGCAAAAAATGGCTTATGTGATTGCAAATTATCAATGTATTGTTAGGATTTGATTCTGTACTATCATAGAGTACATACAGCAAGACAGGTCTTCCTTGACATTTCTTACCAGTGTGTCTTTGCTTGTATAGTGAACCATCCAGCCCTCCTTCATTACTGTGCTACTTCTCCTTTTTGTGTGCTTCACAGATTGTACCACTCTCATTAATGGAATATTGTTGCTGGTTGAAGGGCTTAAGAATAAATCAATAAAGGCTTTTAGAACGAACATAACTTTGGACAAAAAGAAAGAAATTCTTTTAAATCAGTATCAATATATCTCCTATATCCACATTTATATTTTTCATCATTATCAGACCTGGATTAGGCACTATTTTGTTTTGTCACTCCAAGTGTCATGAGATTACAAAGAAAAAAAATAATTGTAATGCTACACCAGAAGAATGTCAGAGACCTTCTGAAGGCTTACATACACACACACACTCCCCTGTCAATGTTTCTAAAGATGAGCTAAGAAGATGTGAAAATGACTAGGGCCTCTGCTAGGGTGAGGGAGCCATCGCTCAAGCGTATGCTATGCATGATTCAGACCAGTACTTGATCTTGAATCTCTCATGACCTAAGTAAACTTTGTCCATCAGATTACTATCCTGCAATCTTTCTCTGGTTCAAACACACACAAGAGTGATGACGGTTTACAGAGTGGAAAATGTGGCAGCTGCCTAGCTGTGCATACTCTGGCAGAGCACAGCAGAGAATCTGCTGGAACCTTTCCAGGAAAAAAGTTTAAGATAATATATTTTACCCTCAAAGACCTAAAGCAAAGTCCCATTGCCTTCCACCCTGGGGTAAACTGAAATTTTCCACGACTCAGCCAACACACAGTAAGTCAGGAAGGCATGGAACTTGACAGCATGCCTGATAGCACTATCAGATAAAATCTGGAATATCTAGTTAGAGAGGTGTAAGAAATAACAAGCACATCTGCCCACTTTCCTTGCTGTTAGAGTCAGCCATTCATAAAGCTGGTTGAGCATAATGGAATGTGGACTAATCTGCTTCAGTCCTGGACATAAGTGCTTAGTTATTTCTGGCAGAACTTTAAACAGGACATGAAAACATAGCACAGAGAGCTTGTGTGTTCTTCCCTGATAGCAGAGCTACTGGTGCCACAACTACAAGAAAAAAGGCCAAAAACTGTCCAGGAAAAGAATAGTATCTGAAGTTTCCACAGCTGTGACTATGGATGTCTGCAGATGGCCCTGCTTCACTATAATGCATTCTGGAAATAAGGAACATTTTATGAAATGGCACTTTTCAATCAAGATGCAAAAAGTGTGCTGTCTTAAAGATTCATTAAGACTGTAACATACAGTTAACGCCTCCTTTTTGGCCTAAAAATGAACAAATAAGCTGAAATGCCGATTTAACTATTCTTGTCTATACTGGCAAGAGGTTTACATTTTTATTTCCCTTTTATAGATCACTTGAAAACAATCCATGAATATGGGTAGTTCCCTAGAAATAAATGGAGGAAGGTATTACTGGAAATATAGGAATGTCCCTCAACTAAGTAAAACATGTACCTTGGTTATCAATGTTTTTCTTAGCTATAATTGGGTATTTATATTTTAAAAACCTGCAATACTGTCCATATAATACAACCATGATGTTCAAAATGTCATATGACATTGATATTCTGATATAAGCAGAGGGTTGTATTCCAAAGTGTCTATATACAGTATCTATGCAGGTGAATATGACAGTATGAAAATCAGTTGCCTGCTGTGGAAGGTAAACCTGCACAATGCTGAAATAGATTGCTTTCTACTAGTTCAACAGCTATATGTTAGTAACAGAGAACTAAGGGGAACATGTTACTGGTAGAGACTCCTAGCAAGTAAAGTAAAAGAGGAGACTGTAGGTCAAACTGGGACCTGTGGAAAGAAAAATATTCTGTAATTCTTCAAGGTACAGACCCCTTGCATCAAAGAAATTATAGCTGAAAGGATCTTAATTCTAGGTTCCCTGACAATGAATAATACCCTTTTTTCCACCCTACTGTTCTGTACAGTTCCAATAAGTGAATAATGTTTCCTTCTCTTCAGACATCTTGAGCTAAGTTGCACAACTCAATTCCTATTTTCCTTCCTGATTAGTCATTTCAAATCACTAACCTATTTTGTAACTTGCTTCAAAGTACTACTTGAGGTTTGCCAAACTTTCCTTCTTTCTAAAGGTATGCAAAACAGCAAGCAATTCACCTAAGCTGATTACACCATAGCCAGTTACACAACTTTTTAAATTTTATTGTTCATTGCAATGACCAGGCACTGCACTATTAGTCAGGGAAAGAATGCTCAGGGTGGGGGTGTGGGTGCGAAAAAGTAAAAAAGGCAAAATGTTGCTCTCTATTGCTTATGCACAAATAATTCCACTACATATTTTTCATAATAGACCTGTAACAATTACTTGGGCATCAGTTTTCAGTTGCTACTTCAACTTTGCAGTAATTTTTAAGCTTCTCTAAAATTTCTAATACGTATGTTCAGTGAAGCAACCTCACTGCAATTCCAGAACCACCACATTCCACTAGCTCTCTCCATTCTCAGTCAGTGAAAATAGTGTTCACAGAGATTCCCCTTTAAGCCCTAGACATGATACTCACAAATAACCACAAAGGAAGATGTAAAGTACTCTAACTCCCCAGCTCACCTGATCATCCTGTTAGACTCGTCATGATCCGGATCAGCATCCTGCATTTCCCCGTTGTCACTATGGCATCCTGTCATTGACATCTCAGAATCGTGAGCTATAGATTCTTCCATGTCATCAATAAAACCACTGTTTCTTTCACTGTCATTGTCGTCACTCCCTTCTTCCATGACCACATCAGACTCAGCCCCAGGACTAAGCAGATCTGGAATATTGTTTCTGAAGTTATTATATGAAAACATACAATACTCCAATCACAATAACCTTACACATTCTGAGCTCCAGAAAACCTCAGGTTCTTTTTGGAACTCTACAGCCTGGGTGTATCTTTTTACTTAGTACTCTGTGTGCTGGTTAAGTGTGGTTTTTAACCAGTAATTTAGAACACCACCAAACAAATCTGAAAACACATCAAACCAAAATAATTTCAGAAATACAACTTTCTAATAAAAAGTGTCAAAGTCAAAGCAGAATTTCTTATCCATGGACTTTCTAACAAACATTCTATACTCATGAGCTTTATTTCTGAGATCTGACAGATTTTCTATATAGCTTGAATGTTGTATACTGGCTTGATGGCTGTTGGCAGGCTAGAGCTGAAAACTGATGCTAGAAGAGAGGTAATTTCAAAACTAGGAATTTTGTAATAATGATGATGACATGATGATGAACTACTGAAATAACTCCCAAGACAATTACTGATAATGTGAATTATATTTTTTTTTTTTTCCATTTGGAACAAGTGTTCTCTGTGAAGGCTGCATAGTAACCCCTATTACTGAAATAATGCTTCCTGCCTTTATAAAATAAACATTAAATAAATATTTAAAAGTTCAGTGGCATAGAAAAAACATGAAGACTTAGGATTTAACTTATTAGACTATGGCTCAGTATTGACAGTATCTTCCAGGTTATATTTAAATTATATTAAACTTTCCAGTTTCAAGATTAGATATGCCTAAGCAAGATGAAAGTAAGAAATAACTTTTGATTGTACTATTGCTTACAAATGGATTTCTGTGGAAGATCTAACAACTTACATTACAAAAACTAACCCCAAAAACTGCAAGCAAAATAAAGCAAACACACACAAAACCTGTACTGAAACCTAATCAGGCTGTGATCTAACATGGCAAAATCATCATCAGACAGTAAAGACAGCACTAGTTTTTCTCTGGGATGTTTGCAGTGTTTCAGTAATCTGAAGTAAGGTTGAAATCACATGGAAGACACCAAATAGTCTCACTGAGAAACTTCTGCCTTAATTGTGTGGAGGAAAGTTCTTGACAGTCAGTGTAGATGATGCCTCAAAAGAAAAATCACACTGATCTGACTGACAGCAGAATGTTTTGAATTGATGGCATCTCACTCAAATTGGAAGTGCACAGCTGAAAGGTTTGTTTCCATGTAGAGTAGTCTTAAAATATTTGGATATAAGTTACTGATGTGTGATTGAAAGATACATTATAGTTCATCTCTAGCAGAAACAATCATCCACTCATGAATGACACTTTACAGTACAAGGCTATCTGTTTGCTATTCCTACAGCATTTTTTCAATCTCTATATTCAATAAACCCACAATCAGTTAAAAATAGCCTCCTACATTTAGGATGTAATGTGTTTATTAATGAGACCATACTTGGAATTTTATTACTTCAGCTCTTCCTTCACTTACTATTTTGGGGAAAATGTATCACACAGCAGATGGACAGAGTGACAGATACTTTATTAAGTTTGAAAACAATGTGAATCAAATTACTGTAAAAATAGAAATGAGATAGCAAGATGAAATTGCCTTTGATAATCCTAAGGGCCTTACATCAGTCATTTAGGAAAACTAAGAGTTAGAATCATTGAAGGGTTTGGATTGGGAGGGACCTTAAAGATCATCTAGTTCCAACCTCCCTGCAATGGGCAGTGACACCTTCCACTAGACCAGGTTGCTTAAAGCCCTGTCCAACCGCTCCAGCCAGTAAGTTGGCTTCATTTGGAGCTCTGCTCAGATGCCTTTATACAAATGCTCATAGTATGGAGAATAAACAAGAGGAATTAGAGATGTGTGCACGTCTACAGGGATATGATATAATAGGCATTACAGAAACATGGTGGGATGGCTCCTGTGACTGGAATGTAGGAACGGAAGGTTACAGGCTCTTTAGGAAAGAAAGGCCAGGCAGATGGGTAAGGGGAATAGCTATTGATGTCAGTGATAGGCTGGAGAGCAATGACCTCTTTCTGAGGACAGGTAATCAGTCAACAGAGAGTTTGTGGGTCAGGGTCAAAGGGAGAACAGCAATGGGAGACATTACTGTAGGGATGTCCTATAGTATGTCCACATATCCCACAGGATGTCCACAGCAGCTACCAGATGCCTGATCAGGAGGACTCTGTAGATGAAGTACTCTATAGACAAACAGAAACAGCCTCACACTCGCAGGCCCTTGTTCTCATGGGGGACTTCAACCACCCAGACATCTGTTGGAGAGACAGTACGGCCCGGCACAAGCAATCCAGGAGGTTCCTCGACTGTGTGGAAGACAACTTCCTTCTGCAAGTAATAGAGGAGCTGACAAGGAGAGGTGCCCTGCTTGACCTCGTGCCCACCAACAGGGCTGGTTGGANCGACTGTGTGGAAGACAACTTCCTTCTGCAAGTAATAGAGGAGCTGACAAGGAGAGGTGCCCTGCTTGACCTCGTGCCCACCAACAGGGAAGGGCTGGTTGGAAATGTGATGCTCCAGGGCAGCCTTGGATGCAGTGATCATGAGATGGTCGAGTTCGAGATCCTCAGGACAGTGAGAAGCACGTGCAGCAAATTCACTGCCCTGGACTTCAACAGAGCAGAATCTGGCCTCTTCAGGAACCTGCTTAGTAAGGTTCCATGGGATATAGCCTTAAAGGGCAGTGGGGCCCAAGACTGCTGGATGATATTCAAGGATCACCTACTACAACCTCAGGAGTGTTGCATCCCAACTAGAAGGAAGTGCAGCAGGAGGGCCAGGAAACCTCCTTCGACGGATAGGGAGCTGCTGAGGAAACTTAGAGGGGAAAAAAGAAGTTTATAAAAGGTGGAAGCAAGGACAGGCAGTCTGGGAAGAATACAGGGATATTACCTGGGAAGCTAGGGACCAAGTTAGGAAAGCTAAGGCCCAGTTAGAATTAAATCTGGCAGGGGATGTGGAAGATAACAGGAAGGGATTCTATAGGTCTGCAGCAAACAAAAGACAAACAAGGGATAATGTGGGCCCTCTCTGGAGGCTATCAGAGCATGCTAACCCAAATTTGGAGAAGGCTGAGGTTTTTAATAACTTCTTTGCCCCAGTCTTCACTGGCAAAGGCTCAGACTGTGCCTTGGAAGCAGCTTCAGGGACTGTGAGAATGAAGACCATAGGCCCACTGTAGGAGAGGATCAGGTTTGAGACCATCTTAAGAACCTGAATGTTCACAAGTCCATGGGACCTGATGAAATCCATCCATGAGTCCTGAAGAAGCTGACAAATGAAATTGCTAAGCCACTGGCCATCATATTTGAGAGATCATGGCAATCAGGTGAAGTTCCTGATGACTGGAAAAGGGATAACCCCCATTTTCAATAGGGGGAAAATGGATGACTCAGGGAATTACAGGCCAGTCAGTCTCACCTCTGTGCCTGGCAAAATGTTGGAGCAGATTCTCCTGGAAGGTATGCTAAGGCACATGAAAAACAAGGAGGTGCTTGGTGACAGCCAGCATAGCTTCACTAGGGGGAAATCCTGCCTGAACAATTTGGTGGCCTTCTACGATGGGGCTACAGAACTGATGGACAGGGGTAGAGCAGTTGATGTCATCTACCTGGACTTGTGCAAAGCGTTCGACACTGTCCCACACGACATCCTTGTCTCTAAACTGGAGGGACATAAATTTGATAGATAGACCACTGGTAAAGAACTGGCTGGATGGCTGCACGCAAAGTGTTGTGGTCAATGGCCCACTGTCCAATTGGAGACTAGTAATGAGTGGCACCCCTCAGGATCAGTGTTGGGACCAGTCTTGTTCAACATCTTTGTTGCTGACATGGCCAGTGGGATTGAGGTTCCCTCAGCAAGTTTGCCATTGACACTAATTTATGTGGTTTCGATGATATGCTGAAGGGAAGGAATGCCATCCAGAGGGACCCTCACACACTTGTGAGGTGGGCCAATGCTAGCCTCATAAAGTTCAACCAAGCCAAGTGCAAGGTCCTACACCTGGGTTGGAGTAATCCCAGGCACAGCTACAGGTTGGGCAAAGAGGAGATTGAGGGCAGCCCTGCAGAGAAGGACTTGGGGTGGTGGTAGATGAGAACATGAACATGAGCCGGCTTCAGTGTGTTCTTGCAGCCCAGAAAGCCAACCATATCCTGGGCTGCATCAAAAGAAGCATGACCAGCAGGTCAAAGGAGGTGATCCTGCCCCACTACTCTGCTCTTGTGAGACCTCCCTGCAGTATTGTGTGAAGTTCTGGTGTCCTCAACATAAAAAGGACATGGAACTGTTGAAACAAGTAGAGAGGAGGGCCATGAAGGATGATCAGGGGACTGGATCACGTCCCATATGAAGATAGGCTGGTAAAGTTGTGGCTATTCAGCCTGGAGAAGAGAAGGCTGCTTGGAGACCTCGTAGCATCCTTCCAGTATCTGAAGGAGGCCTACTAGGGTAATGGGTTCAAACTTAAACAGGAGAAGTTCAGGTTAGATATAAAGAAGAAGTTCTTTACTGTAAGGGTGGTGAGGCACTGGAATGGGTTGCCCAAGGAAGCTGTGAATGCTCCAACTCTGGCTGTGTTCAAGGGCAGGCTGGACAGATCCTTGACTGATATGGTTTAGTGTGTGATGTCCTTGTCTAAGCCTAACCATTCTGTCATACTATACATGAGGTACAAATTGTGTAAAGACTAAAAAATAATAGTGACTCCAAGAGTGAAGCTTAAGGTGCATCAGAGAGAACATGCCTTATGAGTGCAACTGCAACCTTCCAGAAAATCATGCACCTTATCATGTTTCAAATAGGATACTTAGCATCCAAAATATTCTTGCCTACACTAATTGTCATTAAACAGTAGAACTTTCTAATAATACAGTCACACTACTATGAAAAATATTAGTTAACATTCCTAATTTTGGAAACTGTTGGTATGTCTTCAATAACGTAGATCAGCGTTTTAAAGTTTGAAAAAAGGATTCCTGAGAAGACAATACTTTGTTAGCCTCAAAAGCAGTTTAGGCTGACAACTTAACATGGTAATATGCATTAGAAACTGAACACTTCAGCACACTTCTCATTCCCTCATCACATGGAAGAGTGACATTTTCAAGGCAATCAACAACTCATCTTCAACCACCCTTTTTTTCCTCCAGTACCGTCTGTCAAGCCTACCCATAAATTCTATACTTGACACAGAAACGACAGCACATGTATGGGAAAATCAGCAGATATTTAAGCCTTTATTTCTGGCAACTGATATGATTCGTTTCATACCAACAGAAAGTAGTGGAAATTTTCCTGGATGGCATTCCCAGTTCTTCCATGTATGCTTTTCCTTCTTGGTAAGATTATCTTAAAGCAAACATTTCTTTCCTCTCCTCCAGATTAAAAAGCAATTTTGCGTTTGTATTTGAATGCCAGCTTCTCATGGTTACGGCTTTTTGCTTTACTTTAGCATTCTGAATTCAACATGCCATGATTGCCTGACCATTTTGCTGCTGACACCACCTCTGAGGCACAGCTGAGCCTGTCACTGACACCTATTTGGAAGACACACACTCTGCTCTGAACCACTTGTAGGGCTCCTCCCACACTTCATCTTTGACTTATAACAGAAATACTTCAGAGGAAAGGCTACTCCCAAGCAGTGGAATATTGTGTCTTTGCATACTTCTCAGTTTTACGTTTCTCTTGTTTAACTGATGGTTTAGACAATGACAGAAAGCACTGTTCGGGCAACTTACCTCCATTAATGGCAACTTCCCCCAGGCAGTTATTTGGCACTTTAGGAGCACAGCGTTTGTGACAGTTGAACCTACAGTCTGTTAAGTTAAAAAAGGGATACAGTAAAATTATACCTCCCTTCCTGTGGCACAATTATATTTTTTTCCTGCTCTTGAGCCTATAAATGTCAAGTCCTACCGTTGCACACTACTACAGAGTTAATATGCCCAAAGAGCACTCTTTATCCTGGGTGCATACCACCTGCCAGTGGAAAGGACAGGATTAAAGATGCTAGAAGTGTGTTTCCTCGGGGGAGGGGGGGGGGAAGAAAGCATTACAATGGGCAGTTGGGTGGAGGCACTACCTGCAGCTGAAGTGCATGCTCAACTTGCCTAGGGGAGTGACAGGGAGACCCAAGTGCTTGGCTGCAAAGCTAGAGCTGCTTTTCCAGTATATCTGCTGCAGTTGAAGAGACTAAGTACATATCAAAAACTGATGACTGAAAATTGAAACTGCAGAACCCTAGCCAACAATTATAACTGAGAAAATATTTGTTCTTTACATCTCAAAGCAACTTCTGTACTGCTTTCAGTGGATGGTTTCTTCAATTCCTTCCTTATTTTCCAGATATATTTATTTCAGTCTACCTTTACTTTTTTCATATTTGTAAGTAGTACTTTATTAGACTTCATCTTAACTGTCTTTATTTTGGCTTCTGAACACATTTTGCTTGAACTAAGAGCTGTAACTTACCAACACACCTGAAAAAGCAAAAGTAGGAGGGAATATACCAAGGTTGCCTATACCCTTGCAATTATTTAACTTCAGATCCAAAAATCAACTGAGGTGTAGCAGGGCCAAACTGTAGGTAAATTTTTATTTTTTTTTAATCAGATTAATATTTGCTTATGTCATTGGGATTCAAAATGAAATGGAACAGGTTATGCCTTCATAGATATTTTGCTTTAGTTAAATCACATCAGAGTCACATCTTAAATTAAATGAATGCTACTGAATTTTTGCAGGGAGTTAGTTCAAAGAAACAACACAAAGTATACTAATTAATCCTATGAGATTACTGCTTATTTTAACAGAAGGAAGCTGATTTTAAGGATCTGTTAGCCAACATTATCTAACACCATAGTATGCACAATGCTTTGCATTTAACTCCCCTCTAGTTGGCTAAGGTGAACCAGTAATCTAGGCTACAATCCAAGCAGCTTGATTCACTTCAGCACCTAAAGTACAACAGCATGAGACTTCAAAGCACGTTAGTTGGTTAGTTACTTAGTTAGTTACACTGGAAAAATGTGGTTTTAAATTCTCATACAAGCTCATCTTAATACCATTACAAATTCCTCAAAACCCTGAACTACTGGGACTCAGGCACATACTTCAATTCAACATAAGATTTTGCAGGTTAAAACCAATAAAGAATACAGTCTTTTGTGTTAACTATTCTGCTGTATAGGCAGCTCACCTACTGCCAAATACAAGATAATTTACACCTGAACAAAAAAGATGTGAGCTACTGCACCTATACTGCAGGGTAAAAATGAACAGCTATGCAGACAGCTCCTGAAGAACAGAAATTACTGTAATTTTGATTCCAGCTTAATCCAGTCTAATTGTACATGTGCCTACACCTAGGCAGTTCAGTGAGGAAACCATGAGTAAGGCTACATAGTAACCACTCAAATGCTAATTTACTAATTTTATTATGCTTAAGCTTTTATGTACCTAAGGGGTGTCTGCTTACCTTTGCATTGCAAACCCTGTCTGAAAAGCCCTTTAAGAAGCTTCTTGCAGTACTGGCAAACGGTTGGCCGTGCATAAGAGTGGATGACGAAAGTGTGAGGCACTTTAACCTTGGACAGTAAGATCTTTTCTAGCTGAATAGGTCGCCCAATATATGATTGTGAATTTGATCTCTTCTCTCGCCCAGAAAATGATTCTGATGGTGTCTTTTGCTGTGAAATACATAAAAAGAACATGTGAAATAATCGTAATGTTCTAACTTTTGAAAGAATACCACACTCACCTCAAGAACAGTAAGTCATGTCATAAAAAGAAACGTGTTTTTCAACACTAACAGAACGTGCAACTCTCTCTGACTGCTTTTGAAAAATTTGAATGGTAACAAGCACTATCTTTGCCAACATTATTGTCATACATTCCACATTATGACTGAAACAGGGTTTCAGGGGTTTATTGAAAAAAGAAAAAAAAAAGGAAAAAAATCCAAAAGAATTAAAATATTCATTAAAAAAAATCTCAGAAAAGCATTTTGCATTCTGACAAACACACAAGCCATTTTTACCCCTCCTATTTTCTGTTTTATATCAAATTTAATTTTGAAAGGCTGTATTTTTTGTATAAATATTAAGAAAATAGTTACTTTATTCCATGTGCATGCAGGTGTTTGATACAAAACAGATTAGTATTTTCCATCCCTTTCATTTATAGTTTTTGCTATTGCTAACCTTACCACATTTAGATTATGCACAATGTATCACAATAGGTATATAAATGCACATAGATAAATATATATAAAATGAGACATACAGCCTAAGGTATGGAATAAAAAGAATTTCTGAAAGAAATTATTTACCTTATAGTCTCAATTCATGTAAATATGGTAATTACCCCAGAAAACAACTGACCCAAAAAGCTGCCTTCTCCCAGTAGCTGCCCTCAAGAAACAACCAAACTATACCCACAGTTAACATGAGAATCATAGAATCATAGAATAGTTAGGGTTGGAAAGGACCTTAAGATCATATAGTTCCAACCCCCCTGCCATAAGCAGGGACACCTCACACTAAACCATGTCATTGAAAGGAGGGCAAAAAAAAAAGCTACAAGATGCAGCTTGATCATTTAAAACTCAGCATCTTCTTACCGTCATCTGCAAATAATAACTGAAGTCTAGAAATCAAGTCATTCCCATTTAATACCATCTAATATAATCTAAACTAAAGTTACTATTATCACTTTGCCTCCATTTTCCAAATTATTGCCAAATCAAAAATTATTTTGGCAACTGAACAGTATTAAAAGCTTTTAAAAAATCCAAATTACTTCTATCTAGTTAATGTCATGTTCAAAGGATTTTAGAGATCTCGTTTGTCCTGGATTTTCTCACCAAATACCTTGCAGTTTTAGAAACCTCTATAGCATTACTGAAATGTACTAAGACTCACCTTAGGCACTTATATGATTATCAGAGAGACACACTTCCCTACAGCTTTGGCTCTGACCACTGAGATATGCTGCCTAGATGATGTCTCATCAAACCTCAGTTGTGGCACAGTTTGAGTATGGGACACATTATTTGCTGCAAGTTTTGTCTTTTTGAGTTTGATGGCAAGTTTTCAGCTTTAATGTGCTAACATATGCTTCTGCATAGCTCTGAGAAAACATTACGTTTTACAAGTGGTATATGGTGTAACACATCAGAAAGTTTTAGTTTACAATGTCTTCAGGTAAAGTAACAGGTAAAGCTGAATTTCATCTTCTCCCATACTACACTCCCATACGTCAGTAGTCATGGATCCGGTCTCTCTCCTGCATGCTCAGGTCTGATATGAGGGACTTGCACTCTCTCCCTCTTCCAGCCAGTCACAATGCGACCCCTTGGCTACTCTCAGAGCTAGCAAGGGAAGGGAAGCTGATGACAGCTCAGAACTCATGGCAGTAGCAAACAGAGCATCACTTCACACCCCTTTGAAGACTGACTAGGAGGAGGGGCACATCTTCCCTCTTGTCAATGATAAGCTTCTTCTCCCAGTATCTTCCAGAACTCCTCTCAATAACCCCTCAACTTTAACTTCAAGCACTCCCAGTATCAGACAGATTCCACAATTTAAAGACCCCAAAAGAAAACTAGTAACTGTTCCATTTTCACTGCAAAAGTGAGAATCTCTTCCGCAAAGCACCTTCTTCTTTAGCCAGTGTGCTTTGTTTCTTAGAAAGATAAATTACTTTTTCCTGGTAGTCAGCCAGGCTACTGACTCAGCAGATCTGGAAACTTCCCAGGAAATGACTGCTTAACTGGATTACACCATGGAAACTAACAGCCTGTGCAACTCTGAACACTGAACAGTTCTTTAGAACAATCATCCCAGCAAGGTAATCTGTACTTCCAGCAGTTCAGAATATGATTTTCCAAGTGACAACAAACACAAAGAAACATGAGCAGATATTTAACTATACAGATGTTCAGCCAAACACCAATCATATTCATAGCCTTCAATTAAGCTTTAAATTATGAGAATATCTAACAGAATCCAGTGTTTGCTTATTAATTTTAATTCTGAAAAAAGGGTTATTTTTAATTCCAAGATGGGAGAGATGCCAAGCTTTTTCTTCAACACAGGCCATTCATCATGATTCTTACGAGTCCTGCTCCTCCTTCTTGTTCAACTTTGAATTTTGAGAATATGCTGAAGCTACTCATGGTTTATCTGGCAAGCTTTGTTAAAAGCTATTCAAAGACACAACAGTTTGTCTACAGTAGACAGAAGCACAAAGTAATTGTACAGAACCCTGTCACTGCTGAAAGGATAAGGTCCTCCATATAACCATTACCCCAAAAGTAAAAATACTTCAGAAGGAGATCTTTCCTTTTTTTACCTTGTCCAAATCCATTGCAAAGTACAATTAAGAAACTGAAATAAATACTGATTCCCTGCAAATGAAATTCAGCTGTTCCTATTACCCTGGTGAGGTTGACTGTCTAGCACCACACCTATCCCACACAGGCACAGAAATCAAATAAACTTTAGGGAGATGCAGGGTTGGTGTTTTGGGAATGAAGACAAAGACTAGTGCTGTAATCAGATGCAGAGGCTAGCCTAAAACATGAAACAGACTGCTGTTTGCCTGACTTCTTTTAAAAGGTTTCAATAGTCACATTAAAACTGTCCCAGACATTCTGACAAAACTTTACTGAAGACCTTCACGTTCTAAAAAAGTCAGAAAAGAAATATTTTTGACAACTGATACCTCATTTTACATCATACTTGCAGAAACACATTTAAGTCAGTAACCTTCACTCAGAAGAAAATAGGCTACATATCCTATATTCTCCAAAATACATATTTTTTCAAAACTGTTCACAAAGCAGTGCTAACCTTTTGTAGGCTCAATATCTTAAAAGGTTTGTGACATTATTCCTGTACTTTACACTGAGATATTATTGATATTATTGAATATTGAGATATTATTGAATAACAAACAAAACTAACTCGGGTATTCCTACAATTTCAAAATGTTTGTCTTAACAAAAGAAACAAACTATCATGAGTTAGGTTGGTTTTGGTTTGTTTTTAATTTTTTATTTACTTGGACAACTGAGAAAAGTGATGTATATTTTAAAGAAACAAACAGCAATAACTGTCTGCATGAAGTTATATTTTCAGCTTTGAAACATGCATTTCCTTCCTGTACTAAAGGCAGAGGATAAAGCCTTAATACGTTCATATACAATTTCTTCACAGGAAGCTACTGTCAAATGAAGTGCTAGATATCTATGTAACCACAGGGACTACTATGTTTTTAATGTAATGCAAATGTTGACTTTCTTTTACAAATTAAACTATGTGACTGTAATTAACTGAATTCAAGGAAACAAATTTTCAGTTAAATATATTGAAATACCACACTTAGACTGCAATCAACTGTGTTGTCTTTTGAGGCTTTTAGCACTCTTTAAGTCAAGTGTATGATTTAATCCTACAAGCTCCATAGTTAAATAGCTATGGTTTGAAAAACACTTCAGTGTCACATGTGTAAACACATCAAAGAACTGACTTCACTATGAACTGTTAATATTAAACTATCTACAGATGGAAATTATTATGTACCCTGTTCCTCCACTCAGACAGCAAACAGTGGTTTGAATGCTCTGTCTGTAACCTGACTTATTTTGTAAAGTAACAAGAGAAGATTACTGGGTTTCAGCAGTTATTGTGTGACTATGCTGACTTCTCTGAGTCAGGGATTTCCCAAAACAAAAGCCCTTTTTTACAGAGAACTTGCTAGTTGCAGTAGGCATGAAAGGGCGTACACAGCACCAAGCTTTTTTTCCTGCATCTTACAGACACAAGTTCCTTACAAAATACTAGGTTTAGTTTGCTCTTCTATTATATGCTTTATAATTTTAAGTACAATAATTTTGAGCAAGAAATTATTTTAATGTAAGTCTCTTGCATTACTAGGATGCTCACATCATAAGCTGCACTCAGTAGCTCTGTTGTGACAACTGCATAGAACTATTAAGAAAGAAAAAAATAAGGCACATACCATGATACAAAGGCATCTTAGCCAAGTTATAACTGAAGACAAAACTATTCAAGGAATCTTTGCACAATTCTGGTTCACTCAGGATTGCTTTTTTAACTCCAATGTCTGTGTAAATGAGACCCATCTGACACTGTCTCCACACCATCCCTACTGAATCAGGGATAAGCAGTAGGTCTTTGGGCTTAACTAAAGCCACAAGTTTGGAAAAAAGTTTTGGCATTGGAGAGAAGGTCTAGACAAACCAGCTTGGCAAGCCTTGCAGAAAGAGAGGAAGTTTGGGGGCAGTAGGGTGTTATCAGTGTAGACAAAAAGCTTATATATTAGAAAGGAAAGTGCCATTGAACATGTTTGGGCCAGGAAAGAGGAGATAAAAGTGTCTTAATTTCCTCTATCCCCAAAGTACAAACTGCACATTGGGGTTTTACACCATTTCACAGGACCTAGCACTAACATGAATGATGTTTCAGAGATGCTATAGGAAAGTAAACTGTGTACTGCAGGTTGTGCCACTTTTTTATATTTTCCATATGTACAAATTCTTGCGTTAGTACTTAGAAACTACAAGGACTTAGCTCTGATGTGTTTATTTAGACATATCATTCACTCCTTAGAATTTCTACTGTCACAGTCCCACAACAAGTATACATCCTCAGTTTAATGGTGACTTATATGAAAGCTCATAAGCTGCCAACTGCTGTTACTATTGTATGTCTTCCCTAAACACAAGATTGGGGATTTAATAACAAGTGGCAATTACCTAAGGACAAGAACAACCTGAACCTCTCTCCACCTCCAAGCTGAAGAATCAGATACCCATAAAACCTCTCCAAGGGATCACAAACAAGTTGCATTCAGAAACATCACACATGGCACATACGAAATTTCAGAACATTTACATTTTTAAGCTGTTTACTGTTGTCCCTTCTACCTATCTCCCTAGATATTTGGAAAATATTAGAGGTCCACAACTGATGCAGCATTTAATGCTGTCCTAAATATACATCTTTAAACCTAAATAATTGGCTTGATCATCTTTTAGATTTCATCTGGCTGTAATCAACTTCTGAAACAATCATATTGGGGCAAATGAGGTCAGAAAAAGTAAAATGTACTTTGACATTTCACAAGAAATTCCACCCCAGCATATTTAGTGCATGGCATCTAGTACAGGGATTACTATCATTTTATGGCACAGCAATATGTAAGGTAAGCCATTCCAAATTTACTTTCTGTATCCTACAAAGTTTTAATTTAAGGTTCAGTTTGACTTTGAACATCAAAGACAGAAAATGCTTCAAGAAAAGGGGAACTATATTTTAAATAGTTTTGGTTGATTTTTTTTTAACCTTTAACATAATTTAATGCTTTAAATAATTGTAAAAAAAAGCAAACCCAACCCCCCCTAAAAATAATACCTAAAAGATTGCAGAATTAAACTCCTATTTAAATATTTAACTTTTAGTGTCAGATTCACTGAGTTCTTGATTCTCAATTCTGCTCAGTGCATGACCCTAGATTCACCTGGTGAATATGCCACTTATGTAAACATTACTTAGGATTGGTTTAGTTCACAGCCTATATTTTACACTTTTACTATTTATAAATAACATCTAGATTTTGGACCTGAAAAAATTTCCAGGGACATTCTCCAAAACAGCATGTGTTTTTCTATTAAACAAGTGAGTACAGAGAAAGTCTTCCCATAAAATAGAGAGGAATGTGCAGTGCATATCACTAGGGCATGGAAGGATAACTCTGGGATGCCAAACTAGAATATAACTACAAGTGGCATTAATTTACAGTGTCTTTCTTCAAGAAGAAATATTAATTTTGCCTAGGAGGATCTTTGGTCTAATGAACTCTACTCTAGACATTAGAAAATGACTCCTACTAATTACAATTGGCTCAAGGCACGAAGCTGATCTCAGCTGCAACATCCTAAGGTCTTCTTTAACCCTTCCCTCAAGGGCTCCTTTTTTCCAGTCCAGTGAGCTAGGGAGGCACTATAGGGACTGGAAATGGGAAAAGGAGATGCATCTTCAAAGTGTGGAAAATTCACACTTAACAGAGTGGTAATTTTTGAGTCACTAGAAATGAAGACTCCTTATTTCAGTGGAGTAAAAGAGAAGAGCAGCTGTATTAAGCACTTGGTACAAGGGAAAAAAATGACCACCTACAACTCAAGACAATTCTCTCCCAGAGACTCCACTGTCCTAATTCTGCAAAATCACTCTTCTATATATAGCTGAAAAGCCTGAAGCTAGCTCTGCTCAGAACAAATCTACAGAGGCAGGCAACACCTGGTGCTTTGTAGTCTGTCAGTGATATGCAAATAGTCTTTTCAATTAAAATTATTTAAATTTCAAAATATTTAGTAAAAAATAATCCCAAATTCTTCAGAAAAAGAAAGTAAGTAAGTATGTAAGTAACTTTGTAATATTCCATTAACCTGTGCACTGTGAAGCACAGCACTGCTATTTGAAATGCAAAGCTCAGCTAGGCTTTTTCTGAGAAATCACTTCCAATGTAACTAAGATGACTTTAATATATCAACATTCATCACTTCTAGAAGAACAAGTGAAAGGTACCAAATAATGGTAACCTATATAAAAATAAATAGAAATAAAAGTCTATTGTCTCATATAAATATATTTGAAGTAAAAACACAGATGGTTAATACATTTTCTTTTACAAAAAAAACCCTAATTTTGTTTTTCCTCCAAATACCTTTTTTTTTATTACTACTTTTAATTACTGCTGGTATAGGGTAATCTATCACTATCCAGATTGATGGACTCATCATTTTTAAGATACTTAGAACAAAATTATCTTAGATATTAGAAAACCCCTATTCTACATATGTTTGGTTTATTGTTTTATGGGTATTCTGTGGCATTATAATACTGTAATATATTCTACAAAATGCATTTTTTTCTACAAAAAGAATATGTGTTTTAGGAAGAAATAAAGTTACTTTTTTCAAAAAGAATGATGTTTAGCCATGATAACCTTCATTTCATTATAACAAAATATTCCTCAGATTATCTATGTAGTATTACTAAAACGGAAAACATTTGCAAAGCCTGTTCTTCTCTGGCTGCCTCTCAAATATATGCTGCAAGGGAAAGAGGCCAACATTTCATAGTTTAAAAACTTTTGAATCTTTAAACATGAAAAGCTTCTTTGGAAAACCCATATTGAAATTCAAAGAGGACATACGCTGACATGAAGTAACCATTAAAAGAAAAACCAAACTGCTTTTCATTTAGACTTGATACTCTTTGCATATATGGCTTTAACTTAGCTGTGCACTGTTTATGTTTATTTCTGCATATTCCTTGACTGTTGGGTTGTTTAGTTTTGTGGGTTTTTTTTAACACAACCATGTTTTGAAAAAGTAACTAAACTGCAGTACATGCTTATTGCTGGTGAGCACTTAAAGGCTGGGTTTGTTCAATTTAAAATAAAACATTAATTTATATACATTACTCCAGCAAATTCACAATGTTCTGAAATGAAGTTAAAATTTTCTTCCCATGTTGCACTGTCAGTAAAAGAGCTTCAGTCCAACCAATGACCTCTATTATGCCTAAAAAATGAAAAAGCCACTTTTTTATTGAAATATTTTAATGCTAGCTAATTTTACTGTTTAGTATAAGAATTATGACCTTCACTTTGGAATCTGGACTTTGGAGTTTCACACTGGGTATACTCTTTCTAGAAGAAAAACAAATGCTCGTAAATTCTTAAGACAGTAATATACTAATCTGATTAAATTTCTGCACTTCTTCACATTGATACTGACACTCATAAAAAAGGATGTTCCTGATAATATGATAGGGAGTAAATACAGTACATACCTCATAGCCAGGGCTGACAGGAGACTGAGACAGGAAGTTGGAAAGAAGAAAAAGCAGAAGAAATAAGGGAGAGAAAAAAGACAGAAATAATGTTACTTTAGAAGCAAGCATGAAAGTGGGATTATTTTATAGTCTCATTCCATGTTATAGAATGCAAAAGAACTGCATTTGAGCTATGACAGGTAAAAATCTGGGTTACATAGCATCCTCCTAGTTCTACTTGTTTTTAGCATTTCTGTTGATGAGTTTACACTACTAAATTAATAATCAGAAAAAGGATATTGCCCCAATTTTATTCTTTGGAGGTAATTTTTAAAGCTGTAGTCAAATGTAGTCTCCAGTCAATTTTCAACTCAAACGAAATGCTTTATTGTCTTATGAATACATTCAAACATAAACTGAAATTGTGTTTGTGTGTGGTGCTGCCCTATGAAAGGATAATTAAAGTACCCTTTGCAGGATACACATTATCCTGTCTCAAAGATTTTTTTAAATGCCACAATTTCCTCAATTAGGGCAAAATGTCTTAACTTTGTGTCATTTTTCCAGAAGCCAGACTTACAAGCTGAATTTAACATTGTGAGCTAAAGTTGGCTTCTTTCTGGTTCACACAAGATGAACAAAAAGTTCTGAAATCATAACTTAGTAAATAATTCCAGGAACTACTTCTCTCCCAACTGCTTTAACTCTACATATTACATAGAAGCAAAAGTATTTTAGTCCTATTTAAAGAATTGACAGATACCTGATGAATGCCGTAGTCCCAAACACAGGTTATATTTTGTTACCATTAACTGAAGTGCCACATCAGTACTTATAGTGAATGACATGATTTTGTGAACAAGGATGGTATTGCTTAGTATATTCATGCAGACTGTAGAAAACAGGAAAACATTCCAAAGTGCATGCTTTGATTGGCATCACAGTATAAACTGCCATAAAACCTATCTCACAAGTACTGCAGAAAAATGGAGTTCAAAGGACAGACCTGACAGAGGAGAACTGACAAAGCTCACAGACACTTAAAAAAATGGGGCAAAAACCTGAAGCACTTTACTGCAAAAAACGCAAAACAAAACAAAAGACATAGAGAAGTCGTATGTGAGAGCATGTCTGAAAATCTGGTAAATGATAACATGATTTCCTGAAATAAAGAGTGAAATTGGAAAGCTATTTCATTTCTTTATTCCAGTGATCATCCCTGTACCTAGTGTAAACATATTTTCTTTGAGCATGCACATGTGTGTGCACGTGTGATGTTCTGAACCATCAGCATGACTACACTCATAATTACAAGTTCTTAGGTAAGTATAATCTGCAGTAGATATGAAACTTACTGTATTTCTTCACTGTCAATTTTAATATTCTCAACAGTTTTAAAATATGCAGGTTTGCAAAACAGGTATGTCATGTAATAACAGTATTAATATCAAAAAAGTTTTCAAATTAATTTTTTTTGCTATCCTGTAACTATACATTGCAGTGAATATTTACAGACACTTTACTAAGATGCTCACTTAATTTTTTTAACCAGAATTCCTGAAACGATTCAGAACTAGGGCCAGCCTCCCTCAAAATTTTCTGATTTGGTCTGAGTAAGTTGGCATTTCTGAAATAACCTACTGAGAATTATGAATAATCTACAAAGATTTGTTGCTGCAGTTTTTGCAAAACTTAAGCACCTTACTCATTTATGCAGCTTTTCAATTAAAAAAACAGATTCTTAATGTTAACCTTAATTTCCAAGTAGCTTTAGGCTAATGATAATCAGTAGGATAAGTACATAATTATGGCTCATAGATGGTACTGCATATAACACCAGGTCTGCATCATTTGCAATAGTGTCCTTTTAGTATGTCAAGTTTAATAAGTTTAATATTCCAATTGAGAGGAAAACATGGTAATTGTTGTGTGTACTTAAAAAGTCTTTCCTCTCTTTTAAACCTTAAGGTTTTCAAAGCTTTCACTTAGGAGTGGATTCATTTACACACAGTATAAATTCTTAACTATTCAAGTACATTACAACCATGAGTGTAGAAAGGAACAAATATGCCAAAGATAAAAAATATATATTTTAATTTGCTACAGTCATTACATTTTGTTCTCAGAAGAGTTGTTTTCATGATGGGAACTACGACAGTAATGTGTATACAAGTATAAGATATATTTATGTGTACCCATGCGTATACTGTATATCTAAATGTATATCTACACACATATATACAGACATACACATACATTAACCACAAAGATCTGTATCAGGAAATAATGGACATTTCTCCCATTATCTTCTGAACACTTAAAAATATGCTAAATATCCAGCCTCCAAATAATCAACGATAGCCCTAACTATGACAGATACTCAGTTGGACATTGTGATGGTTGGGTCAGTGTTCTCCTGAGCCAAATTTTTACTGTATCATAAACCAATGGATATAATGGTCTGATACAGAAGAAATTCATTTTCTAGTTCCAGAGGAGACATCCTCCAAGGTGCAACTACTCATATTAGCATGGGTGGCACCTTTAGAACTGCAAAATTCTTGACAAAGGGAGGAAACTCCTGGGAGTATCAGAAGTGACGCATACCTTAAACATACAATCCTTAAGCTGGTAACCTCCCCTCTACGTCAAGACGCTTTCTCTCACAGCAATGTTTTATAATTTACATAGAACTCCTCTATGTAGTCTACAACACACAAAACCAGAGTGCTACATGTCACTGTTTATTACCAACAATATCTATAGCCTCTACAGCTAGGGAATCCCATACCAGAAGGGCTTCATCAGGCATGCTGGGTGAGGGTTCTGCAGAAACTGTCCGAACGGTGCTGAGTCCTGTGAGAGACACATTTGACAGGCGCCTTTTCCGTACACCACTGCAGTTGTTAGGGATTTTAAATGCACATCTCTTATGGTAATTTAGACCACACCCTGAAAAGAGAAATTTAAAACCCTCTGACAATGTTTTATTACTGGAAAAAGCAAAGATTTTACTTTTTTCCCCCAAAATGAGGAATTCAAACCCACCACCATTATTTTTGATTAAACGTTATTCCTCTACTCTGCTAATTTAACTCCTATATTCTACAAATTTTTAGAGAGATAATGCTATAAGCTCCAAATAGTCATATCTATAACCCGTGGTTTTAATTTTTTAAGAATCTATTATCTTACAGTGCAGGAAATATCTGTGATCAGCATCTGAGAAGTAAGAAAGCCTTTCACTACAAATTGTACATCCTATTGGATACAGTATACCAGGAGACAGCTATTACTACCTCATATGTACTGACAGCAATTTCAGTTAAATTATCTGAACTAATGAGATATAGAAGGAGATACAGGCCCAGACTCAAAGAGAAGTGTAAGATATAGAAAAACTTTTCTTAAAAATACATATAGACCAATTGTTTTGAACTTCAAGTTACAGACCCTTATCTAGGAGGTCTCAGAGCACTCAGAAAGACTAGTTATAGAATCACAGAATAGTTAGGGTTGGAAAGGACCTTAAGATCATCTAGTTCCAACACCCCTGCCATAAAAGCAGGGACACCTCACACTAAACCATCCCACCCAAGGCTTCATCCAACCTGGCCTTGAACACTGCCAGGGATGGAGCATGCACAACCTTCTTGGCAACCCATTCCAGTGCCTCACCACCCTCACAGGAAAGAATTTCTTCCTTACATCCAATCTAAACCTCTCCTGTTTAAGTTTGAACCCGTTATCCCTTGTCCTGTCACTACAGTCCCTAATGAAGAGTCCCTCCCCAGAATCCCTATAGGCCCCCTTCAGATACTGGAAGGCTGCTATGAGGTTTCCACGCAGCCTTCTCTTCCCCAGGCTGAACAGCCCCAACTTTCTCAGCCTGTCTTTGTATGGGAGGTTCTCCAGTCCCCTGATCATCCCCATGGTCCTCCTCTGGACTTGTTCCAACACTTCCATGTCCTTTTTATGTTGAGGACACCAGAACTGTACACAATGCTCCAGGTGAGGTCTCACAAGAGCGGAGTAGGACAGGATCACCTCCTTCGACCTGCTGGTCACTTAACTATTCTGATAGTTCCTACATGTCTACCTATTCAATTTGAAAGTAGAATCACAGACAACATGTGTAAGTGAAATGGACAGGTCTCTTCCTGAGGCTGAAAAATCAAATCTCACTGCAGCTTACCTTCACATTTGAGCCCCTGACGCACCAGCCCCCACAGCATTTCTCCACAATGGTCACAGAAGGCTGGAGCTCGATATGAGTGAACAAAAAGTGCATGGGGCCGGATCTGAAAGTCTTCAAATGTAGCAGAAGCTGTAACAAGAAGATCATTCAAAATGTTACTAAAATTAGTAACATAATTAATATGCTTTATTGATGTGGTACTTCATCACAGAACTAAGCTAAACTACTTCTGGTCACTACAATGATGAACTCTGAATTTTGTAATGGTTGTTGTACTGTATTTTGAAAATAAAAAGATTGCTGATACACCTTTATACTACAATGACCACTGGGAAAAGGATAAAGTTGCTTTCACACACTTACAGCAATAACTTCCCTAAGAGTATGCTGCCAATAAAACATAGGAGATTAATAGCATATCAAACTTTATCAGACATCACCAGAGTTCAAGCAGATGTTGGAAATTTTTCTAAATACTCTTTCACAGCCTTGACTGACTACACCTAAAGCGAATGTATCCCTTCAGGTAATTTCAGTAAGGTAATATAAGGTAACATATCTGTTATAAAGCTAAAGATATCCCTTTCAGATAAATTCAGGAATTTATCTTATACACATAAGATAAACAGAACACATGCAGTAAAGAAACGGTATTTTTTTTTTTCCAGACAAGTAAAGGAAAATGTATCCAAAATGCACCATTTCAGCTGACCATTTGGTATGCCTGATTCATCAGCTTATGTTGTTATTGGTTAACTGATTGCCCAAATTAAAAATATACACTAGAATTTTGAAAGAAAACGTGCAATTATACACCCAATCATCAATGAAGACAAAGCCCTTGCAGAGCAGTCTGCTGTACATTTCCCAGAGTTCCAATCATTTCAAAGTGATGCGTAACAGTTGCAAAAGTTATAAGGGCTAATTAAAGGCTCTAGTGTAAACTAGGAAAATAAACAGTGACAATGTTTTAAGAACTATTTAGTATACAGATGCAGCCAGTACCACAATACTTTTAAAAATATGCTTAATTAAATCTTTTCATTTTTCATTTCATTTCATTTCTACTAAATGGAAATGTTTTGTCTCTCAACAGAAATGCATTCCTCATTTGCAATTGAGAGGGAAAGAAAACCTATTTTTTAACGGTTGAGTTCAAATGTATTCGTAAAAGACACAAATACCCTTAGCCCCTGGCTTGTTCCTTGTGTATTAAAAGAACCAAAAATTTGATCAACAATCAAGAAAAAATTTTTAACTAATTAGAGCAGAGTACCAATAAGGACTATGCCCTGGACTCAGTTCCTTCTGTGCACAAAGGACACTTACAAAAATCTTTTCCAAAATGTCTCCACAGAAAAATATGTTTCTAGTCTAAACCACTCTAGGGATCTTTTAACAGAGATATTTGCAATACCATCACACAAGTAGGTTTCAATGATTCCAATGATATCATGACTTCTTTATTATTTTCACTGAAACAATCCAAATCACGTAACAGTTTGTTGAATTTAGCATTTCATTTTCTTTTCCCAGAATTATTCACCTCCTAGCTTTCAAAATAAGCCATGTTACAAAGCTTAATTCATAAAATTAGGACTTCATAAAATAGTCTAACATGCTAGAACATACCAAGTCTGAAATATAATAGTTTTATATTTATTTAACAATGCTGGGCCAGGTATTTTTTGGTTTTTCTTTTCAGCTTCAAGGGCTTCCAAACACACAAGGATCTTTGCCAAAAAGTGCTATTTTTCTATTATTTTTTTTTTTTTCCAGACAATAGTGGTTAAGTTTACTGTTAAGGCAATGCTCACTCTAATGGCGTATCTCCATCTCCTTGCATAACAAAATGATCATGGAAAAGCTACATATATTTGGGAGCTTTCTAAAGAGCAGGCACCACAACTAGAACACCATGCTCTACACCTTGCAACAGAACTGCAACATACACTTCTTTGCTATTGTTCCTCTTGGTTCAATTTGCATATAAATGAAAAGGCTTACTAGAAGATACTCTGTGAGCATGCACTTCTCCTCAAGGGAGAAGACAAAGAAGACACTACTATAATACCCACAAGACATGATAGCCATGAATTTGATAACATATATGTGAATTCTAGTGATACAAGTTTTTTGCTTATAAAGATATTTCCTGAGGTTGTTTCTAAAAGCATACAATTAATAATCAAAGTACTATTAAAACACTATGTTTATTTTACATACCACTCTTGTAAATCTTAATCTAGCAGAGGACTTAAGTATGTATGTAAATTTATGCCTATTTCCTTGAACAGCTACCTAAAGTAGGTATTCATGCATGTATTTAAATTCTGAAATTATGTTTGCCAACTTGGAAGATTGGAGAGGATTTTTATATGGATCTACTGGGTTGTTTTTCAAATAACATGAACTGAAAAAAAAAAAAAAAAGGCTTGTAAGTGTGCTGGGTTTTAATTTTCAAGGTAAAAATAGTGTTTTTCCAGGTTTCAGATTTCTCTGTTCTCATCAGGCTCTGCCTACAGCATTCTGTTTTCTGGTCTCATGAAATGATGTTACTTTAGATCACTAGTCACTGAAACTAGTGTATCATTAGAACTTAATCTGGGTGAACCATATTAACTAGCAAATCTTTTAATCTCTAGAAACATGGATTAATTCATATTTCTTGTTCTGTCACCCTATGACATAATTGAGATCCTGTGACTAAACTAGAACAGTTTCAGAGCCTGCAATTCCAGAAGCAGTCATATATGAATCAGGTTCTTCTTTAAAGCTTCTTCCATCATCTTATAATCCACTATTTTTTTTACATTATGTGTTTAGAAAAGCATTCATATAGCAACTAACAATCAAAGTTTTAACTTTCAGAATACTCCTGCATTATTCACTGAAAAAGTAAAAGCCCTCCTGATGCAAAGATATGTACTTTTCTTTTTTTTTTTTTTTT
>NDXB01020754.1:129631-140429 GCA_002631895.1 Agapornis roseicollis | reverse complement strand
TTTTTTTTTTTTTTTTTTTTTCCCTAAATTAAATGGAAACCTTTCTTCATTAACAAAAAAAAGCTTCAGTAATGCCAGGCTATCCTTTTGCTTTGACAGAGAGCTGATGCTGTGAAAGCAATTTTCTGTGCACTAAAAAAAGAAGGGGCTTCAAAGATGTCTACAACTGTATCCTGAAAACCTTACTACTCTTCAGAAAAGTCTGAAGTATTATATTCTTAACATGATACCATTACACTGTTAACTCTCAGACTGACCTGTCATCATCTATTTAAGCATTCTTTGTACCACCAAAACACAGACATTGAAACTACAACAGTTTTGACAAGGCTATTTCATCAAGTCTATCAATGACTTGGCTGTTAATGCCTAGTACTCCTTGTTCTGGGCTTAGGAGTAGATTTATCATTCAGCACAGCTGGAAATGAGAACAAGAAGCCATTGCGACTCAAGAGTGGCAAGGGCCTGCTTTCAGAAAGAGGTAAAGGATTTACTGATCATTTTGAGTTCTGAGTCCAAAAGGGATTTGAACAATTAGCAGAGGTAAGATCCTGCTATTATGAGCAACAGAGCTTCATGCAGCGGGAGCTGTCATCTAGCACCCACACCTTTCATAGCAGAAGAAACCATCAACCACATTAGTAGCAATTTCTTGCAGTTATGAAAAGCAGACATTCTCTGGCTACCCATTCCCATTTGGAATGCCTTTAGGAGTAATGTATCCCACTGACGTCCTGCAGGCACTCGTAACCAAGTCCTCCCATACAAGAACTTAAAAAATATCATTACACATTATTAAAACTATAAGCACTGACTAAACCCTAACAATTAATGACTGTATATGCAATTTCACTGGGCTAAGAGAAAACATTTTATTCTTTCTGATGTTCCATTCTGGCAATCAAAGACAGTCTGACTTTTCAGATTTCCAAAGTCAGCAGAGCCATGGCAGTTCATATAGGCCAAAGATTTAATCTCAGACCTCCACCTTGAAATCTGATTTAAAAATGAAACTAACATTATCAGGGCCCTAATACATAACAGAAATGATAACTTCCTAAAATCTAGATGTGTGCAGACTTAGAACTCTTTTTCTACCTGTTCTGCACTGAAATAGGGTGACTTTGATATGGAATATTTGGATCTAATGACCTTTCTGGATATGTATGCCAGTACCTCAGCACTCTAAATTTTACATGCAGGAAAATCTTTCTAATCCAACAAGTTTCATCTTTTTACCTGACCTATCATCACTTTATCCCAATGTTTTAGGTGAAAACCAGCTTAAATTATTCATGCTAGCAGCTGTCATTCAGGCAATTGGCTGTATGAGGTGGGGACACAGGAGGAGACATAACTGATTTTTGAACTCTCAGACAGAAGCCTACTTCCTGCAAACCACAACTGGTACAGGCTACTTAATTTTCTGTAACACCCAAACTAAGCAAAAGTGGCTGGATCACTCTCAATCCTTCAGTGCTAAAGACACAGGAAACTGAACCACCAGCTATAACATTGATCATATGTTTATTGTGTTTCTGCACATCAACTATTTAGACTAGAAACATCATGAACTTGGGGGTTCTAGAAAGATGATGAGGTGGAAAAGAATGGTTCCCAAAAAAGAAGCAGTCGTCTCAGAAGGGGGACTGGAAAGACAATGGTGAAGATACTGTTTAAAGGTAAGACACGGGAAGTGGGGCAAGATCCCAGAGATCGGGGAGATGGAAACTAGGGGACATCCAAAGATTTTGGTCAGTGATGCCTAGGCCTGCTAGCTGCAACCGGTGGCACAGCAGGAACACACATGACTTTGTGCCCAACCAGCCCTGGCCAGCAGCTACCTCCTTACTGGAAGGGGCAGTGAGGAGTCACCAAATGCAAGGCTGGGAAGGGAGCAAATGAACCAGCATGGGAGGCACCCAAGTAAGGTAAAAGCTCAGATCTCCTTACTTCTTAAACAAACCCCAGTAACCAGATTCTCTATTGTCTGTTGTTTTCATTGTCTCACCCGTGACATGAGATTTACACAATAAACTGTAGGAGCTAATAGACCATTTGCAATCATTTCCCCAGTGCTAGCTCAGACTTTTGAGGAGTTTTATTAAAAGATTAACATTTATTAGTCAGTATGCTTGCTTCATCAGTATATTCTTAATATTTAAAATTCAATTGTAATGTACTTCTGTTCATTTGATAATGATTCCAAAGATTCAAATACATCAACTATACAGCAGGCTTTGCATTCATTGAAATCCCAGCACAGAATTCTTACCCATATTTCACCCAAGTGGGAAAACTAGCAATACCTTAGTTCATGGATTCAGACCCTGTTAATCATAAAATTACACTGCAGAGGTATTTGTTTAGCATAGGAAAACAAAATTAAATACTTAGCAAGTTTACTGGAGATACTGATTAACTCTGACTACCAGCAATAAATAGCAGCCCCAAATTAAAAATAAAGCCTCTTGCTCCTTTTCTATGCTGACTGATCTAAATTAATGTTAAGTAAATACTGCAAGTCTTATACATCTGTATTTCCTCTGATTTTGTTTTTTAAGTTACTTACAGTTCTTTTCCAAGACTTCTGAAAAAAATCAAATGGATTATGTAGTCCCTTTCAGAATCATATATCTCAAAAAGAAGTGTTCAGAAAGAACTAGTAGTGCTTGTAAAACATACATATTTCCTTCAAGTTTTTTCATAAAAGGTTAAGAAAATGGTTTATGTGGTGAATAAATGCTGATGGCTAAAAGTATAATGGAATTAAAAATACAATCTTACACTGAACTCATTTTCTAGACTACCTTCAAGAAGGGCAAGAAGGAGGACCCAGGGAACCACAGGCCAGTCAGCCTCACCTTGAGCCCCAGGAAGGTGATAAAACAACTAATCCTGGAAACGTATGACTATCAGAATACACTTTATTGTCCGCCTGACTAACAATGTCTTCTTCAGGTCTCAGATCTTTGATATAGGACCATCAGAGACAAGGAACAGAAGCATGACTGTTAACCATGGTGTTTTCTCAACCCCATTTTAATATTTCAAGGATAACATTAAAAAAAAGGACATGGGAACCTAAAAATGCTAAGCAAATGTACAATTTGCACATGAAATGCCCAAGATGACACAGCCTGGAAGACATAAATAAATTATTGCTCTGAACTGTAGTTGATTTTTTTAAATGGATTACAACAATTCTAGAGTGACTCATGGAAACATCTCCAGTGCCCTGGCCAGGTAGATCTGAAGGTCAAAAAGATAAGCAAAATGATCAGAGAATATATTGTTGCTCTACTGAAGATGAGTGTTCTACTGACTTTAAGTCCTACTTGAAACATAAGTTTCAAACGTAAATATAACTTTACGTGAACGTAAACATAAGTGTACCCAGGATTTCACCCATGAAAATAAATAAATGGAATTGAAATTAACATTGGTAAATCGCTATACTATTATTCCTCTGTGAGACTGACCCAAAAAGAAGTATGGTAAAACAGAAGAACTGATGGATAAGAAAAACAACTGGAGGTATGGAAGAGACTTCCATATAAGGAGAGATTAAGGGACTGGAATTGTTCCCTTTGGAGAGGAAATGAGTAAGAGCTTACCGGATTCAAGAGGAGGAAGCCAAAAAAACGAATCAGGATGCAAACATAACCACTGTAGTATGACCTTCTGCACCAACAACCTAGAGTGATACGAGTCTTTATGGTCCAAGAAGCAGGCAAGTTCTCCAAACCTCTTTTTGGAAACAGGACACAACTTGACTAGGTTAACAGAAACATTCTCTAAGAGCCAGATTTCAGAAGAATGACAATGCCTCTGGGCTCAACTCACACTACCATCCAGATGGAAAGAAAAAAAATAACCCAGCAGATTGTAAACTGTGGCAGCTCTTTAGTCTCTTCCCCCTTAGTTTCCATTTCAAATCGTTATATTCCCCAAGGGAAGGAGGTTTTCTTGTTTGTGTTCAGGCCTTTAGCTACAAACCTAAAGCACTTCCTAAAAGACAATGTGTATCTTTCCACAAAGGGTTGCAAACATCATTTGTTGGAAATACAATGAGACTCGCTGTTGCTATTTGCACTTTCAAAATACCAAAGCCAGCAGTCAGCCAATGAAAATAAATTCTATCAGTTTAAGAGTGATATTGTAAGACATTTTGTGTGTGTCTGTGTGTGTGTGTGTGTGCGCATGAGGCATATCTATTTGAAACCTAGTGGAGTAATGAGTTACTGAGACCATGAATTCAGAGACTGAAAGAGCAGCGCAATTTTCCCAACAGACTATTTTTTTTTTCCTGACATATATCCAAGCAGTGCAGAATGAATTGTTGACAGGTTAACAACACAATTGGCCTGATGGGCAAGTTTTGCCAAATGGGTTACCTTACATTTGTCATTATGATCCTCTGAATCATTTACAGCGACTTCCCATTCAACACTCAATTCTACCATTTAACAAATACACTGAAACAAATGTTTGGTCAAGCAGGTATTGGTCAACAAAATTGTGACACAAATGTATCAAATAAAAACATATGACAAATCAAAGGGTCGTCTGCTTAGCCTAAACAAGTCTTGTTTCCCATTATATTTTGTAGCCAGTAACAGTGAAGTGGGAGACATTATTATTTGATGGAAGGGGATGGAGTATGGTGGGGAAAAGAGAAATCTTCAAGTTTTTGCGGTTTTCTAATGGAAATCTGTGTCAGCAGCAAAAACAACCGAAAGAATATGAACTGAGAAAAAAAGAAAGAAAACTTAATTTACGTGTTCTCACATACTCAAGATGACTTTAACAATTTTTAGAGGTGAACAATTTTTTTTCTAATACACAACTTCAAGTGAACCTACAGCAGAGGTCTCAAAGTAAGGATACTCACCTGTGGGTGTGCACAAGACAATCCATTAGGCTTCAGGAAAAAAAATTAGAACCTCAGCAACACACGTAAGTTATAAATAAATGTACATATATTGGGGCTGTATGCTTGAAAAATTTTTAGTGATGGGGTGCACAATAAAAAACCCACAAACAAGGAAACCACTGATCTATGGGACTTTGCCACTCTACCTTTAAGGGAAGCTCAGGTGCTACTGAAGACATACCCTTTGAAACAATTTATAGCCATGCCCAAGTTTCATGTGCTATAGAGGAACGAAGGACTAAATAGATTAAATAAATTTGTAAAACAGTAAATAGAGTTGATCCATCCTTTGCTGGAAAGATTTTTTGTATTAACATGCTCTTTTGTTTTCTCCATTAATGCCTTTTAATTGCAAGAATTTCATATTGATTCAGAATGCTAATCAGATGATATCATCACACGGAAACCCCAAATAAGCAAAGACATATCCATTAAAATATAGGACACTGTACCACAGACTCCAAGTTTCATTGACCACCTCAAGTCTTTTAAGAAAGGATCAGCTGAAGTGCGGCTGATGAAATATAATACTTGAATAATCTATGGAGAACTGTTACTAAGTGGTAATTTTGACTTCAAAAAAGGGTAAATGTGAAAAAATCCTCACCCAAGTGACAATAAGATACTTTAAGAAAACTAAATATGTTGTTTCTTTAAAACAAACATATATAACATGAAATTAATATCAAGAATTAATTTGATCTACTTCAGAAGCTGATAGGCATTTTTTTCAAATGCATTAACAGCAGTAAATGTAATTAATGAACTGTAATCAACTTCAATTCCACCTTTCTTGGAAAGCTGGCTATAGAACTTATCGATGCATAACAAAAATAATGTAATTGCTTACTCTACCCTAATCATAACACCACAGAAATTTTGCATGCATTGAGGTTACCGCTTTTAAACTGCTGTAACTTGAAAAATGTTTCTTTTCAGTGAAATCTTGTGAGACAAATACAAAAGTGTACAAAATACTGGACCAGACCAAAATCTACTAATCCTGCTTTTCAAAGACGAATCCCCAAAGCAGCATCAGCATCTGGTGGTAATTCCCAGTCCACCACCTCAGATGCCCATTCTTTTTAGCAAAAGCATCCTCTGAAGCAGAGAGGAGGTGTCAAAGACAGATAACACAATGTTTACAATCATTTTCAGTTTTGTCTCTATTCCTTTCCTAAGAACTCCAAGTATTCACTTTTCTCTACTGATACTGAACTCTGAAATTATATTTTCATATTACAACTTGAACTTCTCAACTTCAGGTAGTATACATAACTCAGAGACCCTTGTTACATACATAAAAATCAATAAATCCTCCTAACACTTCATGCTGAACTATACTGGATTTCATTTGGGGTGACACTGACACTTTACTGAGTCATGCTTTCCAGATCATGTATGAATGTGTTTAACAGCACGGACCTAAGAACCCCCGGTAGTTACCTGCTTCCACTGTGAAAACAGGATGCATTTCCACCCTTTCTTTCCTGTCATAAATAGTTATTCACCCATTTGAGCATCTAACCCCTTCTTTCATGAAGCATAGTTTCTTTATGAGCCTTTAGAAAAGAAAATGATTGTATGACTTCTGGAAAACAGAGTATGCTATCTCAACTGAACAAAAAAGTTGTTATTTTCATTAAACAGCATACAAATATATTGATAATGTATTATCTCTGAGAACTGGACCAAGTAGAATGCCTCATCAATTAAATGAAGTAGAACAGTAGCCTCTCATAAAAAAGTTCTATCTCAACAGAAAGACTTGTGGAACTTCTCTCAAGGAAAGTTCATCTTCCCTACCAATAGTATCTTTTTCAACATTTAGTATAATTTTTTATAAAAACAAAGTGACATTGTCTATTATTGCCAACTAATCAAACTTTAAAAATCACATCTCAAATCTTGACATGAGTGAGAAATTAATAGGGTTCAAAAAGCTTACTTAACGTGATGTCATTCATTACTTGCTTTCTTGCAATCCAAAATCTTGCAATTATTTCAAATTTTCTGCTGCTGAGATAATGGTTAAATATTAAAAACACATAGAAACATCCAAGGAAGAATAATTAGTATGGTCTGTATTTCTTTATGAGCACTAGAAGTGAAGTTTACACATTACCTGCTTCCACTCTAACATTTGCCTGTTGCATATCGTTTTACTCAATGTGTACTGTCAATGGTGCAGACAGAGAATATAAGGAAGTGATGTCAACAGGCTATCTATTTTTTCATCCTATATTTACCTATTCCCCCCTCAGCAGAAAGAAAAGTATGGTAAGGCAACACTGTAGGGGTAAATTCAAAAGATTCTTCTAACACAGAAAACATATGAATCTTGAAGTCTGTATCTAGAAGGTAACATAACACTTAGGAGCTGAAGAAAAGACAAAGCAAAACAGAGAAAGATGGGATCTTTTAGTCCTAAGAACTGCAAATACAAAGTCATCTATCTGAAATACATAATCCAAGAACAATGTAGGCTGATAAAAAATGAGGGATGCAAGATCAATTCACTTTAACTGAATCAGTAATGAGCCTTACCTCTACAGAAATCAGAAATAATATCACAGCTAGAGACCGTTAAAAGGACACAGAGAAAGAATAACTGAAAAAAACCTCCATATATAATCTTAGACAGGATAGAGAACTAACATAGCCATGAAGACACCAAGAAAAGAATACTTTTCAATCACAGCAAAGCAAAATCACAACCTGTGACCAACTATGTAAGTATATAAAATGCTGTTCAGAGATATATAACTCATAATGTTTATCTCAAGGAGCTGGCAATTGAACTAACATTCCAATCCAGTTATATGTTGATATATGTCATTTACTATAATTGTATAGTTATCTACAGCTTTTATTCAGTTCAATACATTTCACCATATACAAGGCAGTATAAACTGTGCTGAATCCAAATAAAATGTCTGCATCTAACAATCAGGTGGTGTACTGTCTACAAGATATTAAAACAGAAACAGCTTCTTAACAAAGCAGTGGATCAATTCCTGCCCTCATCAGCTCAGCAAGAGAACATAAAATAGCTGCTATTTGACCTTCTTGCTTCAGGAATCCTGCCAAGTTGAGCACAATTGCTCACAGCAAGCAGATGAAGTACATTCCGCTAATTCACACAAGATGCTAACATTTTGTCTGCCTTCCAGCAGTGGGCAGATCTCCTACATCTCAATGTAATATTGCCCCAGTAAAAAAATGATAGAATTTTTATAAGAAAACTCATATTAAAACTTTAAATATAAAATTGGGTTTTGCTCTATGTAACATGAAAAGACTTGGCAAATTTACACAGCAGTTTTTAATAAGCTTTCATGAACAAGATATAGTATAGGACATAAACTATGCTGATTAGAACGTAAGTCTGAAGGCATCTAAATAATTGCTTCCTGGAAATCCCTGAAAAACAAAACTGAAAAAGCAAGAGTATAGAAGTACAGACCCAAAGCAACTCCCATTTTTCAGTTTCTTCTCTAGAGTCTGCTTCTATTTAAGGGAAAATATGGTTCATACAAAAAGGTCACAAATGAAGTGGTGTGGTTTCAAGTCTGTTGTGAAGTTTACATCCTTTACATTATGTATTTGTATCCTTTATTTCATGAGTGGAACATGAAAGCGACCTTTCTATAGGTTCAGTTGAAGCTTATAGCAAATACTAATTATCACATCAAGACTGAAGAACACTTTTCAACTTAAGTATCACCTTACATAAAATTACTTCCTTTTCTTGAGCAAACAGTAAGACTGTTTTCAAGAGCAACTTCTGGTTTCCCTTCCTTTCAGTGTTTATGAATAATAACTGGCTACTCACTTACAGCTACCTTTGATTATAACTCTGACTGCAACTTCTATACCCTGCTTCCTGGTTTGGGTTGGCTACTAATTTTTGTTAGTATTCTGGTCAAAAAGAACCATTCATACAAATAAAACTTGATGAAATCCTTCCTCCAGAGGTTTGGATGCTTTTCCAGTCATTTAACTAAGCAAATGTCGAATTCAATGAACACGTCAGTGGAGATTTCCACAGCACTATTAAAGGACTTTTCGCTTTTGTGCATCAGGATACCAGATGAACTTTTCTAACATTTTGAAGAAGAAATTAAATAGAAAATGCATAGCTAAGAAAACAGCAACGTGTTAAGCAATACATTACTGACAGAATAGTATTAGTGACACTGTTCAAAGAATGCCCAGGAGTGCAGCCTAATAAACCTACAACATACAAATTTGTAGCTTTGGTACATTTCTGAAGTGTCCCCATGTCACCTACACAAACACTATGAGAATCCCATGCAGTCAATTGAAATAAAGCACTAAAAGAGATATTTTAAAAACACATAAAAGGAGAAAAACAATGTGAAAGGTAAAAATAAAACTGTATTTATGAGGGCTGTTGATGTTCATAATGAAAGTTTCCTTTTCCTCTTTTAATGTGCAACTGACTGAATCTGTAAATCAACATACCCTTTTGCTTCTGCTGTCATAATAATGAACGACCTTTCACTTCCAAAATGCCAGAATCTATACTGCCAATGAAGGACAATTCATCTGGTTGACAGGCAATAGCCTGTGATTATCTCCTCTGGACCAGTCATCAGAGAGACACACATTTGTTCAGTGAGTTATGCGATTCTTACACTCCATTAAAATCCTACTGGATAATGCACCAATGCAAAATACAAGTAATAATGTTCATTATGAATATAAAAGCACAGCAGGTGCTGCATTCTGAGCTTATTAAATTCTTTGTGTTTTGCCAGAAACCTCTAGCTCTACCACAAACTGTTTCAATTATATTGCATGACATTCACAGGTGCAATTTTCTTCCCTAAAATGAACGAGAGAGCTTCAGCTACAATGAGCATCTTCTCTTAACTATGAATTTTTCCAGATAAATATTCATACCTTTCAAGAACCTGTAAGATAAGATCTAAACCAGAAGATGGTCACACTTATTATTTCTTGAACTGCCAAGAACATAAGCAAGTACAATAAGGAAAAAAAAAATAAATCACATGATGTCCAGCCTTTATAAGAGACCTTGCAATTAAATAAACTACAATGAAAATTAGAAAGTGCACAGCATTAGGATATGAACTGATTATATAACCCCATAGCACTAGGACTGACAGTTCAGCTTTATCTACCCTGACTGGTATTGACATGTGAGATAAAAAATGAATGCAGTCGATCAGTATATAGCTTTTGACATCAGATATCAGTGCCTCAGGGGACGTTTACACACAGTGCACAGAGCTTCCAGCAGCAAAGCTGTAGCAGTAATACAACTGCCTATTTCAGACATGCCATTTGAAAATGTGTCATAACATACCTTGGATTTACAGAACTTTAGAACTTATATTCTGTTTAGATATTTGTAATGTAGGCTAGAAATAAAACACTTCAACCAGTTCAGTATAAGCATCTGAACATATACAGCATTTCTTTTGTCCTTCCCACTGCTCAAGTGCTCAGTATCATCCCCTGCAGTGCTCAAACCCACTCTCTTCCCTCATTTTCAGAGGCGGTTTTCCTCCCTTCAGAATAAATTTTCATGGCACACCCAAATTATTAAGATTCATAAAAATCTTTCTTATTCATTCTGTATGTTACAGAATCATAAAATGTTTTTGGCAGAACCCCACAGAATGCCATGGTCAGGGAGACCTTCCACTAAACCAGGTTGCTCAAAGCTCTGTCCAACCTGGCCTTGAACACTGCCTGGGGAAGCCACAACTTACCTGGACAGAAACTTTCTTTTTTGTTGTTGTTGTTCTTTATATTTTATTTTGGTTGCTTTGGAGGAGAGGGTGCGTGCTTTTTTTTTTTTTTTTTTTT
>NDXB01020754.1:108036-125825 GCA_002631895.1 Agapornis roseicollis | reverse complement strand
TATTAAAAAGAAATAAAAATAACCTTTTTTTTTTTTTTTTTAAGTGAAAACAAGTTAATGAAATAAAGAATTAAAGGCTCAGAAACACTATGACTATGCAGGTATGATCACACCCTATTTCCTCTAAAACTATGAAACTATGTAAGAAAATTATAATATACTTAGTTCTAAATACATCATAATCTTACACAGGTGTCCTGCATTGTAAATTTATGAGATACAACAACTCTTAATTTATGAATTTCCTCCATTACAATGGCCTTCTAAAAGATTTGGATTCCTTAAATTCCATATTTTCTTTTTCTTTGTTTCTATTTTTTAACCCATCTTGACAAACTGCTGAAGCTGCACAACTTTTGATACAGTTGATAAAAGTCAGTAAATTGAAAAAGAGAAACAGTCCATTGCAGAAATCATGTAAATCAATAACAAGGTAATAAACACAGATGATTTTTTTTTTCATGAGCTCATCGAAAATCAAACCAGATGACATCATGCAGCTGATGGGAAAGAGAAGAGTGCACTTTGGGGATCTATCTTTACCTAAGATTTGGTTACTAGAATGCAGTATAACAGTACTGTGTGATATTAAAAATACCAGGCCTCCAGCCAGCAATTTATACTCTGAGATGGAGGGGGAAAAAATAAACAAATACAGATCCTGGGCAAGTGTATGTAGCACTCACACTTTCATGCAGTGCTGGCTTAATAGCCTTCCTCTAAATATTGCAGAGTTATTTATACTTGACCACTTTTGTGGAGAGATGTTTCAACTAAAGCTCTAAATTCCCTAATGCCCTTAAAAAATATAGTTCTCCTTTAGGACTTGCAAGTACTTCATGAAGTGCTGCTCTTGAAGATTAAAACAGCTGCTTGCCTAATTTAGCCAAACTGGAAGATATGTGGCTTCCATTTCAAAAGCATATGAACAACACATCAAATAAAGCACATATTTTTTTTCCACTAAACCTGATTTACTCATCTGGAGTGATTACATTATGTGTGAAATGTGAAATAGAAATTATCTTTTCAAAAGGAAAGAAATTGTTTCCCAATAGAAAAAAGTAGAAGATGAACGATGACTTTCAGGAATGACTCGCATTATTTCTTATCGTATGCCTTCCTATTCTAATCAAAGAGTATGGAACAGGGTCCTGTACAAGGAAACTATATTTAAAAGCTCAGCTGGTGTAGATTATGTGACCTCACTCTCACCTCTTCTCTTTTGAGCATCCATTAGGAATTTGGCTTTCTTTTCACTAATCCTACACTCTTCTATAGATACAATTTCTACTTTGATATGACATATGTGTTTTCCTATTTTTAAGTATCCTTCCAGACGCACTAACTGCATGCTCCAACTGCAAAAACAAAGCCCTTCAACCATCTTCTAAGCTTTATCTATCAAATACCATCTTCACAACTTTACAGTTCCAGCACTCTACTGCATCCCCTTGAGAACTTTGCACATACCTCATCTCATCTTACATCTAAGAGTTTGACAAGACATCTAAGATTTTGACAAGTCCTACTGACACCTAACAGCATCTGCAGAACTCCTCTACATTCCGGTCACAGAATTTGTGTTTATTTCCTACTTCATTTAGAGTAATCTACTCTTTATGGCCACTGCTGACCAAACATGCTCCTTAAATCCATTTGTCATTTCACTGCCTCAAAAATTTGGCCTTTCACCTCACAACTCACTCATACTACATCTCTTCTTACATCCCTTCACCTGACAGTAACTTTCAGATTCTAACTTTCATACTCTGTCTTTGCACGACTGATATTATCAACCAGCTACCTCTGACTTTCGTATTTCCTAGGCACAGACTTCCTCTTCATTCCAGTCATAGAATTTGTGCTTATTGTTAAATTTGTACTCAAGGTTGTTAAAAAGTATACAGTGCAATAAGAAAAAAAAATTAATAGACATAATATGCCTATACATATATCTGAGAAAGATCTTTACCCAGTGTAGATCAAAGTCCATTCAAACAAAATTTCTTGTTTTCTTGAAACCCATGTGGGACAAAAATATTGTGGATATTTTCAGCTGCAAAAGCATAACAGTAATTTTCATTGGTTTTTAGTTACCTGACAAAACAACTTCCACTAGGTCTCCTTCTTGGATATCTGCAGCTGATTTCACCAACTGGAGAATGTTTTCAGAAGTAGGGTCATGGCGGAAGAGCAGAATTTTGTCATACATTCCATAGAAACCACATTCTGGGAACTGCAAATGCAAACGCAAACCCGTAAGAATTTACAACACTGTAAGATACGTAACTATAAAATTAATATATTTAATTAAATTTTAAGGGCAACTAGACTAGTACCAAACACAAGATATATATTTTTTTCATATGTTCATCACTATATTCTGAAAATGGCTCCTTCAGTGTGAGCAATGCGGTACCAACTAGGAAATGAGAGAATTAAATGAAACCCTTTGCCACCGCTAACTTTTTCAAAGACAAGTTTCTGAGCAAGGTGATCTAATTAGACCCTCCTGAAACAGGTGTTTGCGCTAGATGACCTAAGGAGCTCCCTTCCAGTCTACATGATCCTATGATCTCTTCCCAGATTACTGCCCAAAAGATGACTTGTGGCTAGAAGAAATATTTTTTAGCTCTAGCAGAGATGCAATGCCCAAAACAGAGTTTATTACGAAATACTAATTTCTTGGGACTAGACACAGAAAACAATGTCTCCAAACATAATAATAATAATTTCCTTTGACGCAAAGAAGTTGGAGCTTTGAAACCATACTAAATCCTGTTCAAATTAAAAAATAATTTTTAAAACTCAGAGGTTATAAACTAAGCTTGAGAATATTACCTAAGCAACACCGTTATCTAAGCAATAGGCTTTTTCAGGTTTGGGTGCTCGTTTTTATTTCCTGCAGCACAATTTTTTTTCACATTCCCAATTTAAAAAACTAAGACTTTGTTTTGAAAACAAAACCAAGAAATCCCCTTTTTCTGATACAAGAAAGCTCAACTTAACACCACTGGACTACACCATGTATTATTTGGGAACCTTATCAATATGTAGTAAATAAAACATAATGATAAACATAGTTTGAGATAAACTTGCAGGTTTTAAGGTTATAATGACTTTGAGAACAATGCAGAATAGAAGGAACCCAACAAAAAGTACTTTAATACATTAATTACTGATTACTGGAAGCTTTGGAACCTATCCAAGTATCCCAAGTTATGGGGTTTTTTAAGCTTCAAAGCATGCAGTGAAGATAGACACAAAATGGTCAGATCCCTGGTTTGAATGAAATGCATGTAATTCTCTGAAGTTTTGTCTGTCTCGTAATTACCAAACCACTGCTAATTTTTGTTAGGATGGATTAAAAAAAAATTAAAAAAATAAAAAACAAAACAACAAACAACTAAATTTGTTGTATCTAGTTATTCATACAGGTTTTATACTGAACAAAAACAATAACCAGAAACATAAAAACATTCTCACAGAGTACCTGCAAAATTTTCCTATAGTGCATGTGTTTAAAAATGTGGTATTTTTTTTCATGTGCACTGTGCAAACATTAAAAATCCTAACTGGATCACTTATCTATACAATGTATTTCTTTGAACACCTTTATCATCAACTAATTACGAATGAGAAAAGTTAGCAAGCTATTGCCAGACTTTGAATAGGTTGGCACCAACATCAACAAATGTACTTCTAAACAGGCCTTACAATTACAAATCTAGAAGAGATACATATTCTTAAATGTTTCCTAGTAATCAGTTAACCATTCATATTCACAGTCTCAGTTGAATGGTAAATAAAATTAATAAAGATGAATACTGAATTTTTGTTCATTTAAAATAAAATTTTCATATAAGCCACACTTCCAATGGAGTTGTTGGCCTGCCAAAAGTCAAATTTTGTCATGAGATAACCAATGAAGTAATGAAATGCTGCCATATTTGGACAATTTCACTATGCAGGCACCTTTTGTCTGCTTCATACTCTCCTTAGAAAATTGCCTTTTCCTGGGAAGCCAGGAACCATTCTTAAACATACGCACGCATTATTACTCACTATGACTTAAACTGTTGGTGCTCTCTTTATATTCCCATTCCATTTGCTCTTTTCAAACCAGCTATATTTCTTTTACCTAGAAAAGTATGTTCTCCTACCTAGAAAAAGTATGTGCTGTAAGGCATGTATTATATATGTATGTATAAATACGTGCATTTTGAGGTATGATTTATTACATTCTGTAGAGAAAAATAAATTAAATCACAACATTTCTAATTGTATACAATAATTATCTTATGGATTCAAGTTAGTTTTCCCCAGATAAGTTACTCTCATGCCAAGAAAATAATTTTGATGGTGTGATTCTCCAAACATTGTATAAGGGCCAACTGCTGCAACAGTGACAAAAATATTCCCTCAGCTAAGATTATTCCTGCCAACAATAATGTTGATTTGCACAAACAAAAGTAAACAAAAAGCAGCCATATTGCTTTGTACTAAAAACACTTTAAGTAGCATTTATTTTTGCCAAATACAGGACAAAATAGGAAATACATATATGTCAAACTATCTAAAAACTGATTAAAACTAACTAAGAACTAACTAAACCCAATGGTATTGTATCTAAATTTACAGCAGTAATAAAAGCCATTGTTTCACTAAAGTAGTTGCTTAAAGTGAAATTGCCAGAAGTAAAATGTTCATTGCAATTGCTATAATGAGAAAATGCATTATTTCTGATTATTTTAGAATCAGAAGAGTAGGAAACTTTGCATGTGGTTCAGAAACAGGATCTACTTCTGGGTGCTTAACAAGTCTCAAGAGATCATAACTGTCCATATACACAATGCCTGCCTACTCCAAGTGTGAAATAAAATGTATCAACTTAAACTGTTTTCAGTGGTTTAATATAGAATACATTAGTTTACAACTGAAACAGGATAAATAACCTTTACAGCACAATGACTTTTTAAACTGCCACAGTTTAGTCGTGTATTTCAAGTGTGCACCCCTCCCTTTTTTTAGAAACAGAAATATCAGCTCTCTAACATGGTTCGTATCCCTTACAAACAATTCTGCATCCCAGATTTGCAATTGAGCAAAACTTCTCCATTAATACAAGTCTATCCCCGTCTTGATGTTATTTATTAGATACTTTCCAGAATAAACAGAAGGAATATTGGGCAGTGAACTTCTAAGACAACTGAAAACACAAAACACATTGTCTAAGAATGGAAGATTCAGTGTATCTGAAGATGAAAATTTGCCATAGACGCTGAAGTTCTGGAAAAGAGTATTTTTTCATAAAACCACTTAGGAAAAAAAAAAAAATCAGAAGAAAATACAGATAAGAAAGAATGATATTACTACTGAAGAGACTATCCAATGTGCAATGTGAACCCTTTTAAGAGCCTTATTTCTATTTTCCAAATTTGTACTTTCAATTTTGCTGCTTAAGGTCAGTTTATGAGAGATGTATAAGATCATTAAGATATAAGAAACATTCTCCATAAAAAGAAAGGTTCTCCAGCCTGGATATATGTAGTCCTTGTGGGGGCAGACGCAGGCATGAATGGTTGAAGTCTTTAAATACTGATGACAATAAGGAAGTGAATAATCTGTTTCTCCTCTACACAGAACATTAAGGATTAGCAAATCAAAAACACATAAAGGGATATATTGCAAGGAATTAGACTGGAGGCAAGAAAAATCTTGCAAGGGTAAGAATTTAAAAATGTAATCTTATAAGTAATGGCTAAGAAAGGGAATCTCTATTACTGGAGGGTTTTTCAACAGACAAGTTAAACTAATGTAAGGAATCTGAAAGCTGATCTTTCTATGTTGAGACAGAAGGATAGATAACCTCATAGACCTAACAATCAGGGTACTGAAAAAATACATTATCTAGTACAAATGGGGAGAGTTTTGATAAAAAGTATGATTAAATGTGTATTACTAATTTTTACATTATTTAATCATTTATTAAGCAGAATCATAGAATGATTAGGTTTGGAAAGGACCTTAAATATCATCTAGTTCCAGCAGATCTGGTTCCAACCAATTTACTAAACCAAAGGTAACTGACAGCAGACTTTTTTTTTTTAATTAAAATATTAACTATCCTTAGAAGGTGTAGGTACAAATGTTGGCTTTACTATAAGAACACTTAAAGTTGTCCAGCCTTGGTATGAAAATGCCATTCACTATTAAGTTTATGTCAGTGCAACAGACTTACAGGGGAAGTATGGTATCATTCCCTCAATCTGTATTACTGATAAGCAGTCTGTAAGGTGCCAGAGGCATGAGAGAGATATTACCATGCACAACTGGTAAACTGTTGCAAAAGTAGTATCACATATAAACAAGTACTATTCTCAATGCAAGCTATTATCTAATCTAACATGTGAAAAAAAGAAATACATCATGTTTTTCATCATACTGACAATGACACGTAAAAAAAAATTCCATTGTTCCCATGAAGAAACAAAATTCTAGCAGTAAAACTAACTGTTTACCAGGCTTAAAACTTCAAGATCTGGATTCTGCATCCTGTAAAGCTGCATTAAACTGACTTACAATTTGACTATACAGATCAGTATGACTATTTATAAAGCACACACATATAAGTTTTCAGGACAAAAGGTTTCAGTCATTAGTGTAAAACAGCATCCATGTAGACAAATATAAAATTATGTCACAGTAGAGTCAAATTGATATCAGCCAGGTTGATGAGGAAAATTTATAATTAAGATCATCTCCATTTCAAAGTTGGTTTCATAGACGACAAAAGGGGACTGCTGTAAGTTTTAGCAAGACAATGTTTCAGGATCAAACTGCAAGTTATTTTTTTACTTGTCCACTTTAAAATGGAAAATGAAATATTCTTTGAAAGACGGCATACATTAGTGTTGCTTGCAGTGATTATAACTGTATTGCAATTCTGAATACAATCCATGTATTGCTGGGTAACAGTGACTGAAATTTGTTTAGTTAATCAGTGTTCAAACTATCAATATTTACTTAATGTAGATGCAGAGATCATTCACAGACTGAATACTACTTTAGCACTGCTTTTAATCATTTACATCTCCACAAGAAATAAAATGTATATACATACCTCTCAAGATGTGTGATTACCCTAAGGTTTACTTCTAAAAATTTCAACAACAAAGACCTACACGTCAGTTTTGAGCATTCTCACTCTTGCTTTTACAGCAGTACTTATCTTACATTATGCTAAGAGTTTCTCCTTAGATGTTACAACAGAAGTATAGTATTTGGGAAAAGCATACCAGACATTCATTCCAAACAGTGAGCCTTAAAAAAAAACCTCTGTGTAAACATTCATATAAAAGATGTTTTATATAATATTGCAGCAGCTCTTATGGTAAAAACAGGAAACACTACTAACATTTGAAGTCATTGGTAATCAGACTGAAGTTGTGTGCTTCTTTCATTTCCTGAAAATATCATGTAAGTATTACCTACCCATTAGCCTCTAAAATCACTTTTCAGACAAAAACCACCTGCTGATCAGGATCTCAAGTAATAGTTTGCTATTGCCCAGCTTGTGGGTACTATGGCAGCAGATTATACATAAAACATCCAGAGCGAAAAGAGGTTCAGCACTAACCTTTCCTCAGCAGATACCAAAGCTGAAGCAATCACTGAAGTGTTTTTACCACTAGCAACTATAAGCATCTCAAGAAAATTCACCAAAAGATTTCACCAATAACTGTATAGAAGCAAAATAATTATGCAAATTCTGGATTTTCATTAAAAAATATTTCAAGTGATGCTAGAGAAAAAAATAAACCAAACACATGCTCATATTAATTTTCACTAAAACTTATGCAATATTCAGTAATTCCTTTAAACCATTATCCATTGTATCAGTCAGTAATTTCAATGCCATACATGCAGGAACAAGCTGGACTATGTAGATCCAGAACTATGCTGTGTAATTAAGGATTGTTCTCAATAGAAGGATCAAAGACAAACTGCTGAAGAAAAGTTATATTTAAAACTCTATCCAGTTACTGTAATAATCAAATGGTTTTATTATTAAAGAGACAGAACCTTAAAACACCTACTATATAAAATATTAACATATAACCAATATTAACCATGATCTTTTCAATAATTAATAATAATTACTTATTGAATTATTCTGCCTCTCACTGCAGCAGAAAATTTAGTTTAGTTTATTAAATTTCTATTAGAAATGTAGTTAATTTCTAGTAGAAATTAAAAGGAAAAGTGAAACTGTCTAGGATCAGAAAACTCTCTGCATAACTTGTTTTAATAATTATGTATTTGGAAAATTAGCACAGTAGATATCTCAAATGAAAATCTGATAAGAAATTAATTTTCTCCATATAAAGAACTTTATCTGGAAAAGCTGGAAAACACTGATATCTATTTGCATTTACTAATGTAATCCAATAGTTGAAAAAGCCTGTTGCTGTGATCATTTAGGAAAAGAAAAAAATAAATATATTTATGTCTTTTAATCATACTAGAGTTGTCATGGCCTTGTTAACAGAACAGGTAGATAGATTCTCAGTTCTAAAGCTGCAATCAAAAGGCTTGTTGTTTCTGTTTTTTTATATGTTACTACGATTTTACACATTTCCTGTACAGGACAGTTTCTGTTGCTTTATTGTATGTAGTAATCAGAGTTATCTTTTTAAGTTTTTCAGTTTTCATTGACCTTTTTCTTAACATGAAGCTGAACTGTCTTTTTTAAGTGATAACTATTTTTTCCTCCTAAATTAGATTTCTGCAAGCCTTCTTCTTAGAGAAGTCCTTAGCGATTACCACAACAGCAATCTGAACCTTGATAAAACATGGAAGTCTTTCACAGCACAAAGATAATAATCCAGCCCACATAAGGACTGTGGGCTACACAATGCATTCAGAGCATGTGAAGAAGTTGAGTCACAATGAATGTTTGTTGACCTAACCTAACTTGCTTAAACTTGAGCTAAAACACAATTTAGATTGACCTAACCTAAAGAAGATTGTTGACCTAACCCTAACTTGTGTAAAAATAAGTAGTCATATATCGATACAATTGTTTTAAAAGGTAGATATAAATGTACAATACTTTTTGAAACAATCATATTAACCAAACTGAAACACTCTTCTTTTACATTCTTAAAATAACAATGCATTTTATTTTTAGAAGCCAGGATTTCCTTTCTCTGCAAAGGTTACAACACAACAGAGAAATTTTGGCCATGAGGACTGCCTAAATTCTCACTTAATTGTGGAAGTCATTATTAACTCACTTGCAAAATTGAAGAGATTTTTAAAAGGCTCTATTTACCAAGCACAAAACTTTCATGAAAATATTAGTAATATATGCCTAAAGAAAATGCCACAAGACTTCACAGTTTTGGTGTAAAAAAACATAATAATTCAAAAACTTTCTTCACATGCACCACTAGTTACTACAAACTAACACAAACTCTGGAGCTTAAACAGAATTTCACAGTATGGCTATACAGAATATATTTAAGAACATCTAAGTAAGAAGAGGAGCTGGTGCCTGCTCCAACAGCAATGGTATCTCCACCATCTCCTTCCAAGATGTTTCAAGCTGTCTTAATACAGCTCAGAAATGGTGAGTTTCTCTAGATCTTTCCACTGGTTGCATTTGCCAGGCAACCAAACAAGGATAGGCAATAAACACCTATTTTCTTTTCTTTCTCTCCTTTCTTTTCTATATTCCCCGCCAATCACCTTTAAGCTGTACAGCAAAGAGAAGCATCAGAAAAAGAAATAGTACTGGTTCAACTTGATACTGCCTACAATGCAGTACTACCCAAGGCAGGCATAAGTCAAGCCCATTTGTCAGAGGCACAGAAAGGAAGACCAATGATTGATGAGCAAAGATCTTGCATTGGAAAGGTAAAAAGCAACCGAAGAAATCTTGAAAAGTTAGGTAGAAGGATCACCAAAGCAAGAAAAATATGCTTGGAACAAAGTAAAGGAAAGACCTTAATGTCTTCTGAGCCTTGAGGATAGCAGCAAGGAGCCAGGTTACAAGGATTAAGGCAAATGAGAACAGCAGTACAGATCCTTGCTTTTTTTTTGCCTTTTATCAGGGTTTAAACACAGCCACGCATCTCATTCACTCACTCAACCCCCCTTTCTTGCCCTCCCCTGCTTCCAGAGGGATGGGGAGGAGAATAAAAAAGAATGCAACTCCCACAGGTTGACGTAAGAACAATTTAGTAACCAAGGTATAACACAAACCACTGCTGCTACCACCAATAATAATAATGATAAAGGAAATAACAAGGGAAAAGAATACAGCATCTCACCAACCACCGACAGATAACGCACGACACCCCATCCCCACTGAGCACCGACCAAATACCTCCTCCAACCACCCCCAGAGAACTAGCCCTTCCCGGTAACTCTCAGTTACATCCTGGGCATGACGTGCTGTGGTATCTTTGGTCAGTTTGGGTCAGGTGTCCTGTCCCTGCTTCCTCCCAGCCTCCCCTCCTCCCTGGCAGAGCATGAAGCTCACAAAGTCCTTGATCAGAATAAACATTACTTAGCGACAACTGAAAACACTGGTATTATCAGCTATGTTCCCAGGCTGAGACCCAAAACATAAAAACTGCACCAGCTACTAAGAAGGAGAAAAATTGACTGCCAACTGCTAAACCCAGGACACCTTTGCATTCCTGAAAATGTATTAGAAGATAGATTAGATCAGAAGTGATTAGATCAGAAGATTAGCTTCTGATCTAATTGCTATGTGAAAACGAGAAGTTTCTAAGACTATATCCACTAAACCAGTGAGGAACCATTCTCTGGATTCAAGGCTAAGTGGCATAGAAACAGCTCACTGCCATAAAGCTGACCTCTTTCTTAGAAGCAAGGAGATGACATTCCCACTGCTTATTTTAAACAGTCCCTTATTCATGCTAGGACCCAAACTGTCTGGGCATAATCTGAAGGAGCGTGACTTGGCACAGTTCAAACTCTATTAGGAAGAACACAATTAAACAACTAAAAAGTTCATGTGATTTTGAGTGACTGTTTAAGCCTGTATTCTCGTTAAGATTTATATATAGATATATTTGTACATACAACTTCAGAGAACCACTGCCATTTGGCACATTTCTAACATCAGTTAAGCTCCTTCATGCTTTAATATGTGTGGTATCATTCCCTATTTATAGTATTTATTTATACTACAATTCTCAATGAATTACATGTTCTATAAATCACAACCTGATGCCTGCCGCACAGAAGTTAACAAGACTTTTCCAAATGGGCTGTCAGAAAGGAGCGATTCTCTTATTGTTTGTTATATAAACAATATTTTAGATAACAAATTTCTCCAATTCTGTTTGCATCAGTGACTGGCTGCAGAAATCAGATTCCTTAATCTCTTTCAGACCAGGAACTGAGTACTTTGCCCACCACACACATTGATCTAGACTAGCACCAAGCTACAACTTTTTCTGCAGCTGCCAACTATGGAACAATCATGACCACAGAGGAAAAATACAGCTGAGTTCCCTCACAGAAATATCCATGAAACAGATGAAACATAGCCATGGTGAAATATGGAAACATGGCTATTTGGAGACAGCGTGACCTCTGAACAACCTTTTTGTCAGCCTCTTTGAGTACAAGCTGTTCCCTGTGGCCATTCATGGCAAGAGTCACTTCTCTCGCATTGTATCTTTACAGAAACATGTTTTCTTGCTACCTATGACTCCTGCCATTGCCTGTAGGCTTGCCTTCAGCCACTTATGGGGCTCACTGCTGGAAATGTTGAGTATACATCACATTACTACTTATATGCAGACTCATAAAAATACCAGTTCAGGGCAAGCAGCAAGAGATACAGGAAGAGAATAAAAATAAAAGCATCTTAACAATACAACACAGCATTTTTGGCTTTTGTTTGTGGTTTGTTTGTTTGTTTGTTTTTCAAATCTAGATGCTTTTAATCAACAGCAAACAAAAAGCAAAGTTGACACATCAGAAACATGGCTCAAAAAGATTGTTAAATTTTGCTTGTGTGGTTGCAATTGAAAACTTTGGTAAAATTATGGTGACTGTAGATCCAGAGTCATGGTAATGTCGCTTCGGGGATTTTTAAACAACCTCAAGACTCTGTGTGCGTGCGTTTAGTTTTTTCCTCATTACTCCTGGCCTGAGTCTTGCAAGTGGCTGCTGGCTGCAGTCACCTGACCACAGATCCATGGAATTAAACATGAAAAATCTTAAATAATATCAGTTATTTCTCAAACAAAGAGAACTTGAGTGTAAGTAGTCTAACTCCATTTGTGCTACCACAGGACACTAATATAACTTTCTCCATTTCCATTAAAAAGATTGGATTTATTTTTCATTAATACTTCTGTGGAAGTAATTCAATCTGAACTACTACATATAATGGAATATCATATCTATATGTTGATTATGTCTTGGAAAATTATTTTCACTATTACCATATAAAGACTACCTTAATTTAAACTAACAACTGACTCTTAAATATAATTTATCTATTCCAAAAGTTAGCTTTCTTACTGCTACGTCCTCAGCATTTTGTGAATACCCTATTACAGCTTCAATGCAGTGAAGACGACACAGTTAAGCAGATGTAGAGAAAAAGTACATCCAATAATTCAGACACTGCAAAAACACTCTCATAAATTTGTCCCATAAAACTTTGAAACATTCACATGCCATGCAAATCAAAATACACTTGTGTAGGTGACTGTTATGTAGATTAAAAGGTTAATTCAATAGGAATATATAGAAAAGTAGCAATAATAAATACACAATGAAACTCAAGAGAAACTGGTCTTCACACCCTGTTGGAGCCAGAAGTATTACCACATATACCACATCTGCATACGCTGCATAATTCCCCTGAAAATTTTCAACTGGCAGCAGTACTGAGGGAGCACTAACAGTTTGTGTCTTCTCGGTTATTTCCTACTGGGAACTTGGGAGCACTATTCTACTAACACTGCCACATTTCTCTAAGGCAATATGGGGACCTCAGCAGAAAGGCTCCCACAGTTTCTGCATACATTCCAGGTGCAGCCCCAGACTGCCCACCCCAGTAAGAATTATCGAGCTTCCTGAGAAATACTTAGGAGAAGAACATGACAAGAGTGTCAGACTGCTGACAGGCATCCATTTACACAGATGCTTCACGAACAGATTGCAGTTCTCATCAAGAAGGTTGAGAACTGGAGCAGAAACTTTCATGTCCTTCAGCGAATAAGCAGAAAAAGGATGATGAATCACTAACAAAATCAAATTATTTTACTAGTTCCTTTAATGAAAACCAGACAGTGACTAAAGAGCCCCTTGCTCACAAGCATTCAGTATTTCTGAAGTTGCAATCTCACTAACTATATGCTATATACTATCATCTAGGAAAAGAAGCTCTTAATTTAAGAAAGATACAAAGAAACCAATTCAGGAGCCAATTCTACACATTATTTAAAAACAAACAAACAAACACTACCTCCCACTCAAAGCCAAAATAAAACCTAAAACATTTCCACAATACTCGACCATCAGCATGTGTTTTAGTTATCCCTAAAGAAGCATCAATTCAGGAGACACAGTCAGGTATGTAACTCAACAGATTACACAGACACAGAACTTGAGACTTTGATTTTTTTATAGATTGAACAACATATAAACTACTTACATGCAGTCAAAGTTTCTGTGTATAAGAGAGCTAGAGAGATCTAATGAAGGTAAAAGACCTAAGATCATTCTTACTTGTTTATACCTACTTTCTGCTTCAAAACTACACTTCCTTCAAGACAGATGTCAGTTTAGGTAATTGCTTAAAGATAAATTTAAAACTTTTTTTACTATTATTTTCAAAGAAACAGAAACCCAAACAGCTCTTATGAAAACTACTGTTGTAACTAAAAGCATTCACAAATTTATTCCTGAAAAAAAAAAAAAATCCCAAAAAAACCTGAACCCACCCCCCCAACACTAAACCAACCCAGAAATCCTTTACATTTTGAGTAACGTGTTGAAAATTATTTACTCTTTCATCTGCTCACAACATTAATTCTATGTTCTAGGATATACAGTAAAGCAGTTTGAAAGATACTTATAAAAGGCTTTGTTCTACTGAATTAATAGCAATGGAAATGGTTTTTAAGTATAAGCAGCATGTTAGCGCAGCTTTTAGTGCCAATAACTAGTTTCCTCCACTGTCTGTTGTATATTTTACTTCTATTTCTTAATAACTACAATCCTTATTAATAAAGAAAAAAGAAGCGAGAACACCAAGGAACAGTATCACTGGGCTCCCTAATTCTATACCCAAATATAATCAGGTTGGCATTATAGCAGGAGAAAAGGCTGAGGGTGCTTATGTTGGACACCATTTCAACATTAGCACACATACCTAGAACCAGGTCTGTACAGGAATTCAGATGACTGACTCATTAAATAAGAAATCATAATATCATGTTACATACATGCAAAGCATGGATTAGAAAAGCCAAAATACTAACAGGTAGCTGTCTTGAAGAGACAGTAAAGAACATTAGGATAGAAGCATTCATTAATGATCTCTGCAGATCTGAATAACACATATCATGGCAGGTCTGGGGTTCACTGTCCATGACACCAAAAAGGATTTTCCTTACCAAAAAACAGCATTACTAATTTTTATTTTTTTTTTTACGTGACAAAAAATAGCAAATTTTATATAATAATACTAGAGAGATATATAACTTCTAGATAGTAAGTGACTCAGGAAGAAACACTTGGGTTTCTAGGCCTTCCTGCCTGAAAGTTTCAAAACTGTACCTAAAGTTTCAAAACTGTATTTTACAATACAGTCCTAACCATTATGTCAGGCCAAGATCACTACAGAAAAAGAAACCATGGAAAGATGTATGGAATCACAAAGAGGTCACAAAAATTTCCGCCTCTGTAATGTAAGTCTAGTCATACCTAGCATTTAAAATTCAATATGCTAGCACACTGAAGAAAGGATTCAGGGAAGAATCACAGAATAATTAAAGAACTGAAAGAGATGCTCTCTTGTACATGGCAGCAGGGGATCAAACTGTTTAATTTCTAAGGAAAGGTCAGGATGTGAATTGATCATTTCTGATAAGCATCAACACGAGAAAGTGAAATCTGATTAAAATTTGATTATCTATTGATTCATCTGCCTTGCGGACAAAGAAACAGCAAGTTCCAATCTCCGATAGCTGAAGCTATGTAGAATTAGTCTACACAACAATTACTTACTGGTCCAACTTTTTTTTTTATTACTATTTTATGTAGCAAAAAACGCTTACTGAAAAATAAATATGATAGTGCTATTTCCATATAACTGGACTTTTGTTTCTTAAAGAAATATTATTTGAAAACGAATTAATTCAGGCAACTCCTGTGGCCTTTCTTATATAAAAGAATATTAGAATAAATTACTATGTCATACTCAGCAACGCTTACAATCAGGGTAACTGAAGAAAGCTAACAGCTCTCTTGGGACTCTTCTCAGAGTACCTTTTTCTTTTCTTTCTCTCCCCTCCCCCTTCAAGTGTCAGGATAGCAAAATAGGTATTAAATACACCAGTGTATATAATACAGTGGCAGGGTAATGTCATTTTGGCATTGACAAGACCTCTAATTAACACACTGTCTAGTTCTGGGTACCCAGAGACAGTCCAAAGACAGCAACAAAAAACCGGAATTCTGTAAAATGTAATATAAAAGGCTTGATTTAACAAGCTAAGCAACTATTAGAGGAAAGAAGATGGGTTGACAGACTTCAGTTCTGGTAGTTAGGCAGTAAAAGCTTAATATATAGGGGGCTTAAATTAAATACTAAGAATTAAGGATAGATTAAAAGCTGGCAATGACTTTTGAGAAGGCTGCAGCATCTCTGACACTGGAGGCTCTCAAAACAGGTTAGAGAAGAAGTGTGCAGATAAAGCTGATCCTGACAAAACAGGAGGAAAGCCTTCTGTTTTTTAATATCCCTCTATCTACAACTCTTTTGGAAGACAAAAAAAAGAAAACAAAAAATTACTTTCAGTTCAGAGTAAGACAAATTAACTACATAAGGCACATTCCCACAGTTTAATGTGCATTTATGTAAGTCACATTCCTGTGACTTTCTGATTAGTTGAAATTCCCATTGTAAGCTCATCTGGAGAAATACTTCACCATTTTTTATCCTGAAATGTTGTGTAGTGCTCCTCTGTTCATTACATAGCTGCAGTGTGGATGAATACATGTCCACCCTCATTCAAATAGAAGTAAGAGATTATTTGACAGTTTCATTTCAGTCAGACCTATCTGCCTCAAGAATATTTTTAAATATCAAAAGTTGCCCTAAGAGTTTAATATGTCTGGGATGTGCATATTAGAAATCATAACTGTAACAGATGAAATGATCACACTGTCAACCCTAAATTTCTGCATGGGTTTGCCTCTCTCAAGCTACCCACTCTCATCTTACAATACTCACCTGATTAATGTTACCAGTACAGAATTTTACACTCACTAAATCTCAGCTCTTCTCATACAACGGGATCAATATTTGATAATATCATTCTTGGGGTCAGCAGCTGACTGGAACTTTTCTCATGGCTCAGGCCCTCTGATACTAGGCTTTAAATAAGTCTGCTATTGTTTTTGATGGGACTGAAGCCCTCCTTGTGCCAAAAAAAAACCCCATCAAACAAAAACCCATAACAAAACAAAAACCCGAAAAGCTTTTGTAACTGCAAACTGACTTAACCATGTATCTGAATGTTTCATTGCAAGTGCTTGCTTCTGCCTTCATGCAAAACCAGCATCGTCCCATGTAGTTTTTTAAAAAATCTTTTTTTAATATACTTGTTATTCATTGTGCAGTGCTACAAAATGCCAGAAAATGTAGATATGATCCTATGAATTTGTTTTTTCTTAATGTCAAAACTGTTAACTTACAAATGCTGCAGAAATAAGATTTACACCAAGAACAAAAAGGTAAATCAGCTCTTTGAAGCCACTGGGTCACAGTATAATTTCATACAGAATAATATATTAAAAACATACTGCTTACAGCAAGGAATTATGGCTTCCTGCCTTCTATAGAGAAACTGAAGTCTTTGGCACAAACCACAGTATTTTGAAGAGCACTGCAAGCATAGTCAAAATTCTGTTCTTGCCAGGGGAAAAGTAGCTGTCACAAACTAAGAAAACTCTTCAGACTTTCATCTAACATGTAAAGAAACCCTTCTAAGTTCTAATAACAAACGAGCCATTGTAAAATAATCTCATTTGCCTGAAGTCTTGGCCATTTGGCACCCAGCCAGCCGGGGGTGAAGAGCCAGACACTTAATACGAGAAGTTCCTAGCAACTAGAAGTCTGCAGGCAGCAGGAGATTGTATTACCAGCAGCTGGGTGAACAGGATCTCAGATATTACAGAGGAATATACATAATTAAGTTTTGATGGGCCTTCTTAGTCTTTTGCAATAGATGAGAAGCAGACAGATGGACGGTAGGGGTCATTTCAAAAGGGGGGCAGAAACCTGTATGTCAGGTAAGCTGGATAACCCTACAAATGTGGAGTGAAAATGTTAGACTAATTTCTGATGTAAGGAAAACAGAGGGAACACTACAGGCAGCCTCACTCAACACCACTTTAAAATCCAGTAACTCAGTTAAGCTGTTTGAATTTTCTGCTCATAGCCAAGACAGTAATATTTTTCCAGCAAGAAAAAAAAAAAAAAAAAGAAGTTGAGTTTT
>NDXB01020754.1:94773-107941 GCA_002631895.1 Agapornis roseicollis | reverse complement strand
CAAGCCAAAAAAGTTATATTTTTTCAAAAAAAAAAAAAAAAAAAAAAAGAAGTTGAGTTTTGTTGGTGGAACTTTCAAATCCTCTTACCCACCCTCATCTTTTCTTACACAGCAAAAGAAAGACGCAAGAAATTTGATAACTAGAGTAACTACATTTTTTCATTCAAAAATAGTGATGGCTCATCCATTTACCTCTGGCCACATGCATTTTTCTTGAGTGTGGCAGCAAGCCCAGTATGAGCAATGGCCTTATGTGAGCGCATCAAACCAGTGCCAGATTCAGACAATTTGCCAGAATCCAAACCAAGCCAGACCAGCCACAGGTGGGTGCTTCTGCTCTACTTCTTTGATGTGTGATTTCTACCCAGTAATTCCTATGCCAAATACCGAACCTTCAAGTTGCTCCATACACATCTATTCCCGCACGCTTGGTGTGGCACCCATGCCACCCAGCTCCCAATATTTTACCCACTCCTTAAACACTGATGGGATCACTGTGATCATAAAAAACATTTAATGAGAATTTAAAAAACATAAATCTAATTATTTTCCCATTATATGTTCAACTGTTTTGATTCTCTACAAGTGGCATTGCTCTTACTATATACCACCAAACCATGAAATATCGGATGGATGCATTATTAAGATTGTGACAAACACAGTTCTTTCATTGTATCAGATCCCCTATAACTGCAAAGAGAAAACTCAGAGCTTTTTTCCTTGCAATGTTTATGAAAGCACTGTAGAGATGAGCACATTTATGCTTCCTGAACAGCTTCTCTTTTTTCCTCACAGCAATGAATACTTCTACTCAACTAATTATGTATTATCAGCAGGTAATTTCGCCTCAATTATTTCTGCCTTTAAAACCAGTGAGTGCACAACTATGTGAGAACAAAGCTATAAACATTTCAAATAAGCACCGATCTGAATATGGTGATCCAGCATGCTATCTCAAACCGCCAACATGTATGGCTTCAATAATAACAAATGATGTTTCATAACCCTAAAGCAATCACCAAAGAACACTTCATGGGTTATGTCACCTTTGAGTCACTTTATGCAACGTACAGCTACAAGCATACATTGATTAATTGCTATGCCCCACACGATAAATAATCACTTGAAACTGGATATGATGCACTGACAGATGAATCTGACTTTTTGGAATTTTCAATAAGGTAAAATGACTGAGGCCATGATTTTCAAAAGCATTTGGTAATTGCTATTATACATATTACATAAAAATTGACTTTTAGAAGCTGGATTCTCTTGATTCACTTTGATTTCTTACTGCTGTGCTGACCATTTTTAACCTGTACCACACTAAAAACAACAATATAATAAGAAAGCTAAAAAAAAAAAAAAATCCAAGTCAAAATAATCAAATATATAACTTTCCATGAAGAGGATGCACACAAGCGTAAGTTCTGTTCCATACAATCAATTATAATTTCCGCACCAAGTGATTCAGCAGCACCATTTCCACCGCTGTCACCTATGCACAGAGTAGAAAGGGATTTTTTATTCACAAATAAATTCAAAAATGACTATTCCCTCCTTCATGCCCACTGGTCCTTCTTTGGACTTGTCTGATTAGAGACTGCAGATCATCTCAGCCCACAGCCACAGGCCCTATTGTAGTAAGAAGCTCTGCTCTTCTACAGAAATCTGCACAGAAAATCTTCTTCAGAAAGCCAAAAATTCACCACCTGATAAAAGTTACATTAAGGAGAAAACCATAATAATCAATTATTTCCAATGACAGAGCACAATATACAGATATGCAAGGTGCACCTCCTAACTTATTAAAAGATAATTAAATAAGGAGTAGTCTAGAAATCTTTGCAACTGTTTACTTTCTGACAAAGGGAAGAAGACACAATTTTTACTGGTCTTTAGTACAATGATAAAACATCTGTCATTCCTAAAGATCACTCAAAATCATTCCAACTTGTAAACATGCCGATATTTTCTTAAATCACTTTTCTTAAATACAGGCTAGTTTCTCTTTTAGTTTGAAGTTTTTACAACCACAAAAGTGGAGGAAAATGGCCACTCTAAATCCGCTGTCTCAGGGAAAAAAAATAACTCTGGCAAGGACAAATCACCAGGAGCTTGGTCTGCCTATCCAGTATAAGAACTAAAGAGTCCATGCCAGCTTCCCTACATCACATCAGCCTCCTCCTCCTTTCCTGCTGCAGTATGTCCGACTTTGAGAGAAAAGCACTTGATTTCACCCAAAAGCCCAAACAATCAAAACAACAGAACCATCTGATCCTGAATGAAACTGGCTGCATTTATTAAAAAGCTGAAAGAAAAAAAAAAAAAACCAAACAAACCCCCTCCCCCACCCCACCCCCCATGCTGTTTAAAGGCACTTTTAAACAGAAAGGAGTCTTCAAACTGGTATTTAAAAAAAAAAAAAAAAAAAGCCACCCCAACATTCTGCCAATGTTTAGTTCTGCCAAACTGATAAAAAAAAATCCCGTTTCTTAAATGAAAAATGCATAAATATACAGGAGTGACAAAAGACTTCTTTTTTTTTTTTTTTGCTTTCAGAGCACTATAATTTTACTTAAATGGTAGGTGTTCTTTCTAAACAGAATGGCATTTCAGAGAGACATCCAATCCTGTATTTCAAATGCAGCAGTCATCTCTGAAACAAGGTCTTTAAGAATATTTCAAAATAGCAAGAAGCAAATTAGTGAAGAAAAAAAAAAACTTTATCAACTGTATTTTGAATAAAACCATAATCATCAGGAAACAAACGAAACAAATGCACCTCTCCCTACCCCGCTTCTCCCTCCTCCAAAGCCTGTGCCTGCACAAAGGTATAAGAAGCCACTAAACCAGAGTTCCGTGCCTGCCAACCACAATGGCGAAGTAACCATGCACCAGCATCATTTGAACGTAAATTCCTTTCCCTGAGATTTGGAAATAAAAATACATATAGCAAAGTGATTACTGAAATTAAATAAGAACATTTTAAAGTCTCTATCTTCTAACAATGAATAATTCTTTACTGAAAAATTTGAGTTTTTCTTTACACTAGCATACAGTGCATCTCTTTACAGTGGCTTGAGTAGACCATCAAGTCAACGGGCTTTTTTTCCCCTAATAAGAAATATAGCAAACTTGCTAAACAAATTATTTTTACTAACTGATTCGAATTGTTTAGCTTCCATAACTATGATTAGAGGGAGAAGAATAAGGAGGTAATATTGAGGGTGAATTTAAATAACAAGAACAGTAAATTGGGCCAATGCCAGTGGGTGAGTGTGAGAACAGAACAGGGCACAAAATCCACTGAACATCGATTACAGAATTACAATGATGGAGGATCTAGATCTCATACCCAACAACTACTTCAATCTCTCCTACCCTTAAAGGAAAGCAGAAAAGAACATTTCAGACTGTGTCTTTCAACCAGGGTTCTTTGCGAGGCCCAAGAGTAGAAAAGGGCATCTACTTCACATTTATATCCACAGTTACAGTATATCAAAGGCCAATGACAATTCAAACACAGCTCAAACTCAAATACTTCTTGTTACTTTTACTTACCTGTTTCATATATGTCTTGCTTACTTTTTTAAGTATCAGTGACTTCCTTTATGCATCACTACCTAATGTAACAGCTAATATTTCCCTTCAGCTCTTAAAGGCAAAAAGTATTTTTTATCAAAAGTACAGACACACAGCACCTGCACCTTGATTTCTGATGCAAGCCATCTAAAACTTTGCTTTTTACCAGTAAGATTTTTTACTTTTTATAAGTGGAAAACTAGGTTTCACTAGATTCTTGCTGTCATTTCATAGACCTCACGAACATTACTAATACAAGCCAGAAACACCCCTATCTCCTCTATCAGGTCAAACAGCAGTTACAAAATACTCATTTAGACTAGCAACTCAGAAAGAGTAACATATAATGTCAAGCACCCTCTTTTGACAGCACTACGAGCTCCTTCAGAAACAATTCTTGTGTATAAAATTACTTACTAAATTTGACATCATCACCGTTTCATCATATCCGGTATAAACATTCTGATACATCATTAAACAATGGCTGGCTAACCTAACATTCAACAGAAACTGGATCATAAAAGAACATTTTGAACTAGATTTTAGAAGTCAATTAATAAATATGATTTCTACTGAAATCAAAAGTTTTGTGCTAATTTACAGCAAAGCAGAGTCCAGACAGAAACACCTTTTAGAAAGCGTGTTATACAAGGATATATTGTTCTAAGTTGACTTTGATATTATAATTTTACAGACTTATACAATGTTGCGTTTAATCTTAACCAAGTATAAAATCAAGTAAAAAAAAAAAATGGAGGCGTTACTAAAAAACCCTACACCTTAGGTTTTAGGCCTATTGAATAGAGAAAACCCTGTTTGTGCCACAGTGAAAAGTAGTGGTAAGACTTCAGTGTGGGTATGATTCATAATCCCTACACTCCACCGTCTTTTAAGTAAAACTTGGAAAGAAGACAAAACTAATATGATGGAGAAAATGTGTAGTGTATCTTGTGGGATAAGAGTAAGTTTTGTTTGGTTAATCTGTCTCAATTAACCTGAAAGAGAAAATAATAGTTGCTTATACTATCAAGATCTGAACAGAAGGGAAAGATCAAGGAAAACCAAGATACGGTCTAACAAAAGTGAGTATCAGGTGACTAGGAAGAGAGTCAGGCTGCCTATTTAAAGAGGATTCCTTAGCTTCAAAGAAATTTACCCTTTGGATAGCTTTTCTAACTAAAGCCCCAGGGGCAGAAAGACAAATCTTCTTAAAAGTCAAGTTTGACAATTTCATGACACCAGTTAAATGATATGACTACAGCAGCAGACGATAACACAAGAGATCCTTTTCAGTCCTAGAATCCCATTTGAATGTAAAGGAAAAAAACCCACTCATGTTGCTACTAATCTTACCAAAATACTAAGTTATTTTTAATCTGTTAATCAGTTTTATCCTCTTAGAAGCTGGCATAATGAATAAGCTGCTAAAGCAAGCTCAAGTCAATATTAAAGCTGAAATCTACTGAAATCTCACACAGATAAATTTTCAGTTTTATACTATCTTGTGGTAAAGAGATAGTGTAGAAAGCATTAATTTTAACTAATGTGCAAATTCTCTACTACATATGATAAATATTTCAAATACTCCAAGTTTTCCTCCAGGAAACTCATAAAAATTACCAGAAATATGAAACCAAACTCATTAATTATATTTTCATTAGCCTGTAAACTTTTTTCTTATTGACCCATGAATTTTTTACAGCCTTTTCGTATATACCTACCTGTATTACTATAATGACTCTCTGTTGTTCTAATATCTATATCATTAAAAAAATTAGTTTATACATTTTTATAAACAAGCTACTTCTGTTAATGATAAATGCGCAAATGAGTTTTTCCTACAGTTTTATTTCTGACGTGCTGTCTCACACATACACTGGAATTACAATGATCTATCAGTGTGGGCAAATAAGCCAAAAAGAAGTGAAGAAAAAAAATACAGTACTGTTGCAGCCATGTTGCAGTAGGAATTCAAAAACTCCTCAGTGCTGCATGAGCAGTAACTCAATAACTACTTGTCTTTTCCTTACAGAGACTAAAAAAATTATCACCACTACCTTTGCTAATAATTTGTCTCTGTTCACAAGTTCCAACCTCCTTCTCATTGCAACTGTAACACAAATTAACACAACTAGGAGAAGTCCAGAACAACTGCTCTCAGCTGTACTTAGTTGCACAAACATTACTTTTGTTTTAGCCCTGATGACGGGCTGGCATGATTTTTCAGTTAACGCAAAAAAATGGTACCTCTTCCTACCACAGAAGGCAAAGACTACAGTTTTAAATGTTTTCTATCTTGTTTTTGAATTTTGTAATGAAACAATTTCCTCCTGTCTTGGAAAGCCTTCAGCCATCTCTACAACAGAGGCTACCTTTACAAGACTTAAGTATTTTCCAATAAATCTTCATTGCTACCACCAGGATATACACCTTCTGTGGTACCATTCAAGTTGTCATTATCTCCAGCTGTAAGTTTTATACTCTTTTACTTTGAGAGTCTTACAGTTTTTTCAATGGGCTGGATATTGCAATTTCCCATACCCATAGGCAATGCTACAAGACTCTGATTAATGCTTTCCTTGCTCTTCTGCATTCTTCAAATGAGAGTGATTTAATATGCTTATACAATTTTATTTTCAATTTATGTATAATTTTAACAATTTTAACACATTTTTATCTCCTGGTTTTTAAATAATTTATTCCAATGACATTATTTTCATAACCACATACCTTGCATTTCCAGCAGATCTTCTGACAACTCCCCCCTTGCTTATCAACCTTAATCTAAGATTAACTAATAGAATGCAATTTCACTGGAACTCCTGGTTGACAGAGCTGCATCACCACATTGGGCCATAGGTATTTTCAGAATCTGGTCTTAACCTCATACTTCAAAAATGCACACATTTTAAAAAACAAACACTAGATCACTCTTTAACAAGATAGCTTTCTGTATTAACATTTTCTTAGTCACTATCTCCAAAAACAGTCAAACTAAGCTTTTAGAAAGAGGTTAAACTAGCACTAGTACATCCTGCACTTACACTACAATGAACTTTAGTGTTTAGCAATATCGATCCATAGAAACAAACAGCATTTTGCCACAATTTGAGAAGCAACAATAAGGGGTATCAATCTCTGGGTTTGTTATGTTTCTTTTTGGAAATTTGGTTAATACTTTGTTTTTTAAACACTTCAAGTTAAAGAGATTGTAGTAGCATATCTTTTGATTGCCTTCTGACTGAATGGTGTATTTGCCTGCTAAATGTATGACACAATACCTAATCACTTCTTGTCAGAAATTCCTCCCCATGGGGAACTTCAGTCTTTAAGCAAGCAAAAGGCAAAGTAGTGTTGCATTTAAGAAAAAACAAATCCCGGAGTCTGAATTTCGAGAAAGTTTCCATTTATCTTTTAAATTAATATGATCTGCAAGACATAAGTGGCGCAGTTTAAGGAGCATTCATTTTGCATTGGTATTTGTAAATAGAAAGCATCAGCAGGAAACTGGAAATCAATGTTACGCAAAGGCCTCCCTGTTCTTGTCCCCTGCTCCTCAGAACTGGGTTACCACAGCAACAAGGGAACAGCAGATAACGCAATCAATGTATGCCATTGTAGAACAGAGTCTGCTGACACTATAGCATATCGTTTAAGTATCAGCAGAGACAAGGAATTTTAGGAAAAGCAAAAATAATTTAATCAGAACTTCAGCTGAGTGACTATACGCTTTTGCCTCACAGATCTAAATACCCAGCGGGTGTACCACACTGTCACTCTTGACTTTATTCAACAGCAAACATTCCCAGCAGAATATTTGCAGCTAAGTTTTATCATCACTCAATTCAGCCCTCTCTTGTGGCTGAAAAAAGGTAAAGGTGTAGTTAAATATACATACACACACACACACATCTGTATGTATGTTTGTATACACACAATAAAAATAAACCAATTTTTAGTATTTGTGAGCATGAAGTGAGGGATTAATTAAACTAAAGAGACTACATTATCACAGGACTAGAATTTTCCTCTGGTAAACCATCACTCAAAAAATGTTAACTCATTACTCCACCTGAAATGTGCATTAATGGGAAGAAGGAATTACATCTGCTATCCCAATGAGGACAAGTGCAAGTTATATAGGATCATTTTTCCATGTTAAAAAAACCGAAAAGTACCTACAAACTCTCTTTATTAATCATCCATTCCAACCATGGTTGGAACCACTATGCTGACAGGAAAACAGTATACTTAGGAGCTTTGAAGGCCCTAATAAACACAAAATGGTTTCCATACTGACCTGATTGACATTAGTACTAAAATACTGCCTGAAAATATATTTTTGTATTTCGTTTCAGAGACAGCTGCAGCAATACAGAAGGCTACATAATGACTGTGTGCACCTGTTTGCTGGATAGTTATTTTGCTATCTGTGACTAAACAGATATTCACCCTTTTTCTCTTTAAATGAAAACAAACAAAAAAACCACAAAACCTTAACAACACAAAGAGTAAATATTCATCATATATCCCAAACTTTACCCACTTACTGTCTGAGACCCATATTAACTATAGTTTTTATCAAACATACTTTTTCATACACGTATTTTCATCACCGAAAAACATAGCTTATGAAGATTTTATGCAAAAGTACAAGAAGACAAAAATGAGCAGAAAGAAATCAGCCAAGCAGTACTCTGGCAAACAAAATCTTTATTGAGATGTATTAAGAAAATTAATACTGAAGTAGAATTCATATTCTTAGCTTGTAATTCAGGGAAGATTTCCTTTTCCTAAAGCTAAAAAATCCAAATAAGAAAAAACTCATTGTGACCTTATCACGCAACACAAAAAAATGTCCAACAGATTAATCTGATCTGAAATGCATGAGTAACATGCTTCAATTAACACTAACATTTTGAGTTTAGAGACAACATTACCTGTTTAGACTATACTGAAAGCCTTCCCAAAGTCCCTACACAACAGCAACCAGCTTCCATTTTGGCATCCTGGCATGCAGAGACCTGTCTTCAAGCAGGCAGCACTGAGTCTCCTAACCAGAATGATGCTAAGAGAACACATACATCACTTTGAATTAGTATCATAAAACCTAGCACATGACGTACCATGTCAAGTGGGCTGGCCTAGTCCAACCTCCCCAAGACAGCTACATCTTTGGGGTATGTCAATGCTTAAGTCTGTTGATTCGCACCACTTACATTGAATAGTAAATGCTCCTCACCTTCAGTGCCCTTTAGCCACAGAAAGGATATAGCAGTCTTGAAAAAAAAAACAAACAACCTTACATTACCTTGATAAATATGTTCCACTAACAAATTTAGAACTTGCCTAAATTGTCTGTTTCGTTAAATTTAAGGTGGTCATATACTGAACATGAATGTTTTATCATCAGTCACTCTATTCCTTAGATAACTGCTATGGAAAAATCAGAATCAATTTCTGAGTGTTTTCATGCAAAGAGAGTAAGTACATCTGCAGAATATACACTCATAATCCATATGAAGACATCTTTAAATATCTCTTGTAAAGAAAATGATTGTAAATTGAGAGGTGTTGTGGTTTAAACCCAGTTTCTACTCCTGCCCCCTTTCTCCCTTCCCCCTCCCCTCAGCCCCCCAGCTTCCACCCTGCTCCCGGAGGGATGGGGAGGAGAATCAAAGGAATGTAACCCCCACGGGTTGAGATAAGAACAGCCCAGTAACTGAAGTATAACACAAATCACTGCTGTTACCACCAATAATAATAATGATAAGGGAAATAACAAGGGAAGAGAGTGCGATACCACCTGCCGAAAACGAGCCTGTCTGGGAAGTGTGTGTCACAGAATCATAGAATAGTTAGGGTTGGAAAGGACCTTAAGATCATCTAGTTCCAACCACCCTGCCGTAAGCAGGGACACCTCACACTAAACCATCCCACCCAAGGCTTCATCCAACCTGGCCTTGAATATTGCCAGGGATGGAGCACTCACAACCTCCCTGGGCAACCCATTCCAATGCCTCACCACCCTCACAGCAAAGAATTTCTTCCTTATATCCAATCTAAACCTCTCCTGTTTAAGTTTGAACCCGTTACCCCTTGTCCTATCACTACAGTCCCTAATGAAGAGCCCCTCCCCACCATCCCTATAGGCTCCCTTCAGATACTGGAAGGCTGCTATGAGGTCTCCACACAGCCTTCTCTTCCCCAGGCTGAATAGCCCCAACTTCCTCAGCCTGTCGTCGTATGGCAGGTTCTCCAGTCCCCTGATCATCTTCGTGGCCCTCCTCTGGACTTGTTCCAACAGTTTCATGTCCTTTTTATGTTGAGGACACCAGATCTTCACACAATACTCCAAGTGAGGTCTCACGAGAGCAGAGTAGAAGGGCAGGATCATCTTCTTCAACTTGCTGGTCACACTCCTTTTGATGCAGCCCACGATACGGTTGGCTTTCTAGGCTGCAAGCACACACTGTCGGCTCATGTTCATTTTCTCATCACCCCCAAGTCCTTCTCTGCAGGGCTGCTCTCAATCTCCTCTTTGCCCAACCTGTAGCTGTGCCTGGGATTGCTCCAACCCAGGTGTAGGACCTTGCACTTGGCATGGTTAAACTTCATGAGGTCGGCATCAGCCCACCTCACAAGTGTTTCAAGGTCCCTCTGGATGGCATTCCTTCCCTCCAGTGTATCTACCGAACCACACAGCTTGGTGCCATCGGCAAACTTGCTGAGGGCGCACTCAATCCCACTGTCCATGTCAGCGACAAAGATGCTGAGCAAGACCAGTCCGAACACCAATCCCTGAGGGACACCACTCGTTACTGGCTTCCAGCCGGACACTGAGCCATTGGCCACAATTCTTTGCATGCAGCCATCCAACCAATTCTTTATTCACCGAGTGGTCCATCTATCAAATTGATGTCTCTTCAATTTAGAGACAAAGATGTAGTGTCCTTCCAGGTAACTCCCTAGTGTCCTCCCTGGGCATGATGTGCTGTAGGATGAAATACCCCTTTGGCTAGCTTGGGTCAGGTGTCCTGTCTCTGCTTCCTCCCAGCCTCCCTTCCTCCCTGGCAGAGCATGAGACTCAGAAAGTCCTTGGTCAGAATAAACATTACTTAGCAACAACTAAAAACATCAGTGTTACCATATGTTCCCAGGCTGAAAGTCAAAACATAAAACTGCATCAGCTACTAAGAAGGAGGAAAAAATTGACTGCTACTGCTAAATCCAGGACAAGAGGTTAAATACCGCTAACTCAAAAGTGTGAAGAAATGACACATTATGTAGATAGACATTTTCAAGCCCCATGGTCTGACATCAAAGGCTTCTGAGGAAAAAGGAAAAAAAGCAACCCAAACCAAAAGCAAACAAACAAATAAAACCCAACATAAAATCTACTCCAAACAAAAAAAACAAAACCAACATACCAAATCCCCACATTGTTTTCTTAGAAACCCATGATTTTAAGTTTCTGCTCATTCTTAGTACCATAACAAAAATATTATCTTGCAACCCCACTCTAAAACTGCTAAGAGAAAAATTGCTAAAAGACATTAATAAAGAAGCACTGGGTAACACGTAAAGTAATTTGAAAAGTTTTAATAAATATTCATGTTGGACTATCCCCTGCCACAACAAAAAGAAAAAAACAAATATGCTTTCAGCATAAAACAATCATTAATTTCAAGAGGTACTTAATTAGCAAGTCTGGAACAAATTTACATAAATTCTCATTACAATATAAAGCACATTTATTTCAACGTTCTAAGTAAAGCTAACTGTGGTTAAATTAAGGGTTTGACCAGCTATGTCAGCAGAGTGGTTAATGCTTTATCTCCTGTTATCCAAAGTTTCAGTTTTCTGATACTACACCTTCTGCACAGACTCACAATTCTATCTCGCAAAACCAGCTATACCTTGTCAAAATATTGCCAGTAAATTCAACATCCTTTAATAAAAACAGTACTTTTAGCAACTAATGGGGATTAGTCACAATTTTCAGAACTTTGCATTCAAAAAGTTGGTGCGATGCTATATAATTCCCACATTACCCCCTCACCCAGGATAATTTACCACAATGGACTTAGATTTATGGCCCTACAGTGAACATTCAGCTCATGTTTGCTTATGTTATCAGATGGAGAAATCACAAGCATGCACTCACTGTATTTTAGTATCTGAAAAGTTTTATTGCACGTTAACAATTTTACAAACGTGAGAGGAAACCTGTGCCTCAACTGCTGTTTTGTAGCCTGCAACATTTACTACTTTCACCTTCTCCAATGTTTTGAGTATCACTGGAATATTTCATGAGGCTCTAAATAATACTAAATGGTAGTATCTTTCCAAATGCAACCATAGAGAAGAAGACCAAAAATCCAGAGAATGGCTCATTCATCTTTGCTAATCCACACTGAGCAAAACAGATGGTTGGAAATATAATGAACTAGCTGTGATTTAGGATGTCACTGAAGTTGCTCTTCAACTCCTACATTGCAAAAAAGGGCACAAAACTGAGCTTGCTTCAGATGCCCTCAACATTTTTGTCCCTAGACATTATTTCACAAAAGATTTATATATAAAATACAAAGAGCTTATCCTAACCTTTATTTTTAAGTACACACATTATGAATTAACTTCTTTATTAGTTTATGTGACTGAAAAAACAGTTTTATCTTTAATGAAGGTATCAGGAAAAAAAAACAACCCACCCCCACAAAACTAAAACAAATAAAAAAAAAACCCCAAAACAACGCAAAAACAAAACAACAAATCCCACCATACCACAAATCTGATCTTCGTATTTCATTTAATTGTTTGGGATTTTTCCACTTGCTTGATTATCTTCAAGTGTTACAAGAAAAGAGCAAAGCTTTATTTAAAGTCAAAGATTTAAAGAAGCATGGTCACCATGAAAAATAAGAAGCCTTTGAAAGAGAATGACAACTTAGCAACATGTTCCAGACAGTGATTAATGTCAATTTACAGTAAGCTTTCAGTGCATAAGTGGCTAATTTACTGCCTGTCCTATAATAAACTGACTTTAAATGTTGTCATTTGTTTCACCATAAAATTTTCCATTTCTCATCTGGCACCAAGGACAGCCCAAAAAAACTGTTTTGCCAGTTTTTGTACACCATATCGCATCTTCACTGACATAGGTCTGTATTGATTTATTTTCACCTCCTGTACAGCTATGCAGATTCTGCTATAAATGTAAATGTATCTTGCGACAGTTTTACACTTTGGCAGATTGCAAATGCTGTCAGATCAGAGTTGATGTCTTTAATAAAGTAAATAAGTTACAGGGAATTGCTACAGGAAAGGGCAGTGGGTATTAATGCCCACATTAGTACCTGGTGCTGAAGCTCTCAGAAGCTGAACATTTATGCCTAAAGGCTAGGTATTGCTGTTCATCATATTAAAACTCTGGTTTACATAAAGCCGTTACACATTTGACTTTTGCTTTTATCACTCTTTTAATCCCTGTACAAAGGCTCCAGCAGTTCCCTGTCATGTATATAAAACAGAGAAGAAAAAAAAAACAAAACAACCCACAGTATACAAAAAAAAAAAAAAA
>NDXB01020754.1:82409-94738 GCA_002631895.1 Agapornis roseicollis | reverse complement strand
TGTAAAAAGGCCCCAGCAGTTCCCTGTCATGTAAAAAAAAAAAAAAAAAAAAAAAAAACAAAACAACCCACAGTATAAAAAAAAAAAAAAAAATATTCATGCATGCAAGGGCAGGAAGTGGTACTAGGATCATAAACAAGTTACTCTGAGGATTGTTATTTCTTTTAATACCGAAGTCACTGTTACCTCATAGCAGAGACTCTGAAAACTCTTGCAAACTTGCAAATTTTGTATCATTTTTTATTGTTAAGATTATAGAAACAGACAGGAGACATACAAACTCCAGTGACAGACCCAAGTATTAATTCTTTAATGGGTTCAAGCCAATAAAAATGCAAAGAGGAAAAAAGAAGTGTGTATTCATTAAAAAAAAAAAAAAAAAAAAGAAAAAAAAATCACATCATTAAAAGAAAATACCTGAATGGCCTCNAAACAAAAAAAAAAAAAAAAAAAAAAAAAAAAGGGTTATTTTTTAAAAAAAAAAAAAAAAAAAAAAAAAAGTAAACATTTTTGGTGATAGTTTTCTATTTAATTTCAGGCAAAGTTGTACATAACAACTTCAAGTTGGTAGTATGTGTTGGTCCGTGCAGTTATCACCAACACACACTAACATTTCTCTTCAGCAAATGCCAAGGAAATTCCCCAAAACCCACTGGGAGTAAGCAAATCTGCAGATTTAGAATACAGACAGATGGATGAATTAGTTTCCTACACTAATTCCAGAAATGTCTGTACTGACACACACAGTGCCTGAGGAGAGATCTGCGTATGAACTACTTTGGACCACCAATTATCCAAGGACACATTAGAAAATAAAAAGAGGGTTGTGAGCATGCAGAATACAGAAGGAAGGGGGCACAAGTCAGTATTCCCAAATGGTTTGTCTTCATGACTCTTATCTCTCCCTACTTCTATTTTTGTGTGTGTGTGTGTGTGTGTGTGGTTTTGCCCCCTACCCCCCAAAAACTAACAGACTTGCTTCCCACACAAAAAGAAAGCATTTATTTTCAGAGCTCTTCATTTATTTGTACTTCATGCATTTGCATACTAGCTTAACATTTCTCAGCACCTTATTCTCATCTCACACAACTTCCTTTCTGCTTCTGCTTCTCAGATTGCCTTCAAATAGCTGCCCTCCCTGACCTGGTTCCTATCATTTTACCTCATTTAGTATCTCTTGAGATCAATTTTCTTCTATTCTCCACAAAAAGACTATGGCAGATGGAACCTCCAGCTCCAGATGCAAGTAGGTCCTCATCCTATCACTAGTCTCTTTAATCCCATCACCATTTCACCAGAGAAATGTAGCACCATCACAGTTTCCTCATCCAACATTGCTTCCTGCATTTCAAACCATTAGAAGGAAGCCTTGCTCACAGTGATACTGAAGATGCTTTGAGTCACCTAAATGCTTCACATAGGAGAATTCTGCTGTAATTAACACCAGAAAAGCATCTACAGGGATATTAAGTTACTGCAGAAACTTGTTCTACTTATGTCATCCTCCTAATCAGCAACGCTTAAAGGGAGCTTATCTATCAGTCTATACAAGGGGAACAATGAAAGTCACAAAACTTTTTGGAACATAACAGAGTTGCAAACAGTGCCATTTATACAGGTCCCCCAAACAACAACACAATAGTTTTCATAACAGGGCCAGCCTACCTTAATATACACCCTCCTATTAGCTGCACATCTTTTCTGTACAAATATCTGGTTACTGTTGTTCTCAAGCAAGGAAGTGTAAAACGCTGATTTTCAATCAAGAAAACCTAATTTAGTTTAAATAATGTTCTGTGAAAAATCAAGTAGAAATTCTATCAAATTACAGAAATCTATGTTCTGTCCAGACAACTGAAAGTTGTACATTCAAGGAAAACCAGATGTGACCTGTATGAAACCAAGAACTTTCTAAGAACACATTAATTTTAATGCTAATATTCAAATAGAGCTATAATTACCATCAACATTAATTCACTCAAAGAGAATAACTGGTGAGGAGGGAATAACTGTGTGAAGTCACTTTAACAGCAGACTGTCACTACTGAATCCAGTGCTTTAACCAAATGTGTGTGTCAATGAAATTAGAAAGGAATCAGTTTTCACTTTACCCAGCTTTATAAATTCTCAAGTATTCTCTCTGCAGCAGAATAAACCTCAAATCTTATTTTACAGGAAGAAAATTACATTTCACACCAAAACAGCCAGCTGATACCCATCAGTGCTTTCAGGGGGTTGGAAAACCTGTGTTTTGCCCCTAGTGCTGCCCAACTGAAGTAACAAATTTCAGTTTGTTTCTACATTCCCACAGTTTTTCTACAGTGCAATTTCTCCTCGCTGTTTTCATTAAAAAAAAAAAAAAAAAACAAAAAAAACCCTAAAAAAACAAACCAACAACCCAAACCAGAACAAAAAAAAAAAAAAAAAAACCAACACAACAAAACCCAAAAAAAAAAAAAAAAAAAAAACAAAAAAAACCCTAAAAAAACAAACCAACAACCCAAACCAGAACAAAAAAAAAAAAAAGAAACCCACACCACCAAACCCCCTCACAACCCACAACACAACTCTGTCTAAATCAGTGTAAAAATATCCTTAAAAACAGATATTAGAGTGAAAAACCATCTGTCAATTATGGCACAATAACAGTTTGTATTGATAACTGCAAATAACAGTTCCACTTTTGGGTCATTTTTCACACATTTTGATGGCTTCTATCACACACACTGGCAGGCTCGAAAGTTGAAAGGTATGATATCAAAGCCTCAGTGAAATCAGAGTCATCTTTCATTCTGTGGTTTTAGGCTTACTAGAAACAGTAGTAAATGCTGATTTCCTCCAATAAGTTCACCTACTAATCTGGACATTTTACTGAAGTCCTGCTAGTCTCAAACTCATTTTTCGGTACAAGAATCTTAAGCCATTATGAATATGATAGGAAAGGTTTGGGGTTTTGTTCTCATCAGCTAATGTCTCTCATTAGCAACTTCATTTGCAATCTAATTTCTTTATGACTAATGAAGAAACCTGAACTATATTGCCAGCCATCTGCTAACAAGAGGGCTGGAAAAACAGTTCTTGAATTGAACATAACACTAACTCAAATTACTTTATTATTAAATACATGTATAAGAATAAATAGTCATGGAATAGCTACCAGACATTAATTTTTTTTTATTCAATAATACTATTGAGAATGTTATTTAAATAAAATAAAATAAAACAAAGCACACAAAAAAACAGTAATGTTGGTAAGAAATCGTTCACATTTCAAAACAGTGACTCTAATCAAGAGCTGAATTTTATTAAAGAAAAAAAGTCTGTTTGCATCAAATTTCTCTTTGCAGTGTAAAATCTGCAATATGTACATATTTTAAAAAACAAGAAGCCAGAAAATTCTGAACTGGAAGCAAACCACACCTATAAAGAAACATACCACAGAATAAAGAAATACTTTTCATTTTCTCCACCCACAACTCTCTCCAATTTCACATCATAATCCATATTTATATAAACTGTCCACACTTTTAATAAGTAACTCTGAACCAGTGCTGAAAATCAACTCTGTGAATTCAATTCTTCTTACATTTAAGGCCTAATAATTTCTTGACTTTACATCTACCAGCATCCAGCTCATGAATTACAGTTGCTTTTCTCCCATCAGTAAAGAAAGCAATCTAGCTTTCTGGTTGAAAGATTTGAATAAATAATGCAGAGCTGTTTAATGCAAAGTATTCATTACGTCTGAGATGTAGTGCCCAGTCAGCAGCAGATTTAGGAACTTCAACAACAAACACATTGGCCTCATTAACACATCTTTTTTCCCTGTAAGAATGCGATCTGGTATCATCTATTAACAGTCATCCATCCAACTTAAATACCAGCCACGCAATTTGCACTTACTGGGAAAATCTGATAATCTTCAACAGGATTCCTTCTGCAATTTCCAATTTTACTATAACAAATAATTTTAAAAATAACTAATGCTTATCCTTTAGAAACTGCTGTCATGTTGGTAATCCTTTATTAAATAAGAGTGCAAAGATCATTCCATTTAAAAAAAATACACAAAATATATAACAATACAAAAATCTTATAAGGTCTTCTAAAAAATTACCTTTAGTAGGCAAAACTGAGGGAAAAATTAGCCATGACAACAGGATTCAATAAACTGTGTAGTTTGTGTTATTAGTTATATAGCTAGTGTTTATGTGTTTATTCAGAAAGTACACACTATTAACCACGCAGTAATGCCAGATTTTTCTTGTTTCTTCAAAAGCCCATTCAACACCTGAGAACATTAAGCACATTTTTCTCCATTACCATTTTTGTTACACAATTAGTACTGAGCAGCGCAATACCAAACATCTGAGTGAACTTCCCAGCGTACACTGCAAGCAGCAATCAGAACATGCACAGTTGGAAGTCAGCGCTCAAGGCACTTCAGTAGTTTAATCAATCCATGTGCATTTTAAGTGAGTTATCTGCAACAAGAATGGTGCTATAATCCCAGCAGTGGTAACACTCTTATTCTAAGCAAACAATAGAGAGGAAAAATGTTTTCATATTAGGGAAATGTGAATTATGAAAAAATAACACAAATATTTTATTTTTTCTTAAATACTCTTCAGGTGGATATCAACGGTCCATTGACACTTCATTGCCTCTAATTCCTCATGGTCTGTTCTGGATGTGACGTTTTAGTCATCAGAAGCCTGTACCTGCTACAAGTTATAAAGACATTTGGTTTATAGGTTGACAATACAAATATATCTGTATCATCAATTCCAATAACTGCAGCTATGAAAACGCTAGACTGCTTAACAAACAGTGAAGCTTAGTTTGCAGGATGGGGATATTACATAATCTTAAATTAAAAGCAGCATAAATATCTTAACTCACCTTTTTGTTTGGAGATTTTAGTATTTTTTTTATATATATATTTTGCAGTGTTCCAGATACTTATGTAGAAATTCTCCAAACCAACACAGGCAAAAATATTAGAAGTACTATTTCATACTCACATATATGTATTCTCCAATACTTAACAAGTATTCCAGTACTTAAAGTGTGGCTGTAAAGAGGTCAGCAGCTCCTTCTTCACAAGCAGTCACTGGGAAGACAAGGGGCAACATATACACAGTTGCAGAGCAGAGGCAGAGGTTCCACCTCAATATATGTGCTTTCTACAGTGAGAGTAACCAATTGCTTTAACAACCTCCCCAGGGATGTGTCAGAGTTTGCATCACTGAAAGAATGTTAGATGCAACTGGACAGGGTGCTAGATTATTTCATCTAGGCTCTCCTTCCCACAAAAGGTTGGACGAGTTGATCTTTTGAGGTCGCTTCCAACCTGGGCTGTTCTGTAATTCTATGAAATAAAAATCTATGAGGAAAAATAAACACAAAATATTGTTAAAAATACTGGCAACAAGCAACCAGTAATGATTTTGAAATCATATGATCAGTTAAACCAAATTAACAAATTTTTCATGTCCTCTTTGTCAGCAGAGAAGGATAAAATTTTAATATAACAGTGCTATTTGACTCTTCTGTGTTTATGTGCACTGGTTCTTTTCTGCCTGTTAATTTGCCATCAATTTGGAATGTACTGGAACCACCATGTTCTGCAGAAAGGCTTCTTGCATTCAGCAAGGCTGTAATAATGTAGTAACACACAGAGAATTTCTGACCGTGTATGATGGAGGAGTGGTTCACAGAGATGCAATTTTTCTTAAGCCAATCTAAATTGGAAAAAAAAAACAACAAAACCCCAAACCATTACTAAATGGTTTTGATATTTTTTTTTTTTTTAATTTTGAAACCTATTTTGAAACATACTCAATTGCAGTTTGATTAGATCCTACAATGAAAGTGAGGTTTGCATCACTTTGGACTGTTAGCAACTCAGACATAAGCCATTAAAAAGCTAGTTTGGGTTACCTTTAATCTGTATATAGAACTCATTAGAACTCTATTGATTTCTCATTCAATTATCTGTGCAAGTTACTGTTTGGAGGCAAATAAATGCCTTTCACCAGAAAAGCTACTTAAACTTAAGTATTTCTTCAACCTAAATATTTGAAGAAGAAAAGCACACAGCTTTGAACTGTGTTTCATTTATAGCTAAATCAGACCACACAACAAGACACAGAGCCAGCAAATGCTGTCAACAGGAAAAACATTTTATGGAAATTATCTGAAATTAAAATAAAAGTTTATTTATTTATTTATTTATTTATTTATTTTTAAGGACTGACAATTACATGTTACAAATCAGTCAATAAAAAGATACTTATGGAAGAGTTTCAATTACTAAATTAAAGCAAATTAAAAATACTGTTCCAACTGGCAGTGAAGCAACCTATCTGCCAAAACTGTAAAATGTTGAGTATCTGAACAAGCAGAAAGAAGTTCTACTTCAAATTTAACTACGTTCATTATTGTCCAAAATTTGCTAATCAGTCCTTAGTGATAACAACTTGCACTGCCCTTCTAGTGAAATAAACAAACAAAAACAGCCTCAGATTTAGATACTCTTTGTTGTTGACAGAATTCACATAAAGCTTTTATTTATAGGCACACACATATGTATATAAAATATTAATGAAGTAACAGTGTTACATGCAGACATTGCCTACTTTGTCTCTTTCACTTATAAATATATTTTAAATGAGCTAATTGAGACAAGATATTTGCAACTGCTCTTGCTTTTTCTCCAGCTTTTATTCACAATTCAAATCTTAAAATAGCTAATCTAAAGCATTCTGGGGATAATCTATGGATACTGTACTTAAAGCGTATTGTTTGAGCATCTGGAAAGCTAAAAATCTACTAAATAGCCAATCTCCTAAACATATGATTAGAGAATAAAAACCTTAGATCTGCTCATAGAAATGGGTTGAAACAGTATATATTGCAAACTGTACTTATTTCTGCTGAATATGCTTTTAAAAAGTATTAAGTCTTAATTGAAATCTGGTCTGGAAAAGGACATTCACCTCATCAAATTAACTTACTGAAAAATTAAATTATTCCTGTTAAGAAACTATATAGGAAATGTGATTTTTAAATACTAATTTAGCTCCAAGAGATCATTTGATACCAGTCTGTCTTGGTAATGCCTTTGAGCAACATGTGAATTAGATGCCATACGAGTGGCACTAAAATACTGATTTCCAGATATTAGCCTACAGTTCAAGTTCAACTAATTTTAAGAACTATTATTATTGTAATGACAACACCACATTCTAGGTGTACTGTTTTAAGGTTGTTGGGCTTTTTTTTTTCTCTTTAGAAGAAAAGTGTAATTTCATGTTTATTCATTTAAAAAAAAATGTTACTGAAATTACATGAAGATCCAGGTTAACACTGAAATACAGATTAAGAGAAAAAAATCTTCAGAGTTCATAATGACAAGATGGCATGTGTTTTATTTAAATTTTGCTCAGTGGTGCAGCCTCATGACACACATATCATTTAATTGTAGACATCTGAATGACAATTATAAAATTTGACTATAAAACTTAATGACTAAGCTTTAAACTGCATGAGCTTACAGATGTAATTATTCAGCACAAACCATATAGTATAAGAAAATTATGCAAGAAGATATATTAATCAAGTTTAAATACAATGATAGTGTGGTACAAATGAATCCAGCCAGTACTGTAAGTCATATTCTGCAAGCAGTTCAAACTGAACTGTTCTATGATCTAATAGCTATTGAAAAACATCTCAATATTTTTAAGAGAGCTCCTTGTCACTTGATATGAGTAAGCCCAGGAAGGTAACTACTCTGGAAGTCATACAGGTCACTAGGGCAAACCCTAACTTAGATCTCAATCGCAATGGTCTTAACTTCCTATCATCACTAGATGCCTAGGTATCTTTCTTGAGTATTCCCCCAACCCTCCAGCTGACCTGCCTACAGTGCTACATTTCTACTCCACCGGGATAGGAAACCCATTAACTGTACTACCATTTACATGCATTTTAGCTTATTGCAACTTGACATTACACTAAGATCTCTGCAGACAAGGAAGGAATTAACTTCACACCAAGAAAAAAATTCAAATAGCCTCACAAGAGCAGATACAGCTTTGGATGTCTTAGGAAACACTTTTAGTTTATGCTATGTATTTTGATCTAAAGCAGCAGCCTTCCTCACACTAAGTCTATGTTAATATAGACAAAAGCATTGAAGTCCTTATCAATCTAATCATAATTGAAGGTAAAGGGGATACCTCCATTTAATATGTTTACGAGCACATTTTTACACAACACATGCAAAAAGATTGTAAGACCTTCTAACTAACTTGCTGAACATTTGCTTGACTGTTTACTTGGGTTAAAAGCTCAGAGGGATCAATTTTTATGGATTATGAGTTAATTTCAAATTCAGTGGCAGCTGGTTAACATTCCTATGGAGATGTGGTCACTGAAACAGGTATGACTTTCAGGCTGATCTGCAATATAATTTTATGAAACACGGCTGCAGTTAATCTCATTTCTTTTTAAACATACAAATATCCTTATGATTAAGGTATCTGCTAAGAAGCTGTGAAATTAGCATATTTAGTTTCCACTGAAAACATTAATATGCAAATTGATGAATATCAAACAAGAAAAATAATTGAGTTCACCTTTGTGTAATCAAACATTCTGGGAAAGACATTCTTTTCCCTTTTCAAAAATGGGGAAAAAAGACAAAGGAATAAGGCTACCATCAGTCTGCCAATTTAATTAAATAAAGGAAAATAAAATAAATTTACTATGATCACCTTTAGCTCTTTGTTATTTCCAAATTTCTGGTTTGTAAAAAATCTTTAATTTTTATGGTGAAATCTGGGAAAACAGTTCAAATTTTGAATAACAGATCTAAAATGCAGTAGATTTACAAGGCAGCCTACCAGTAAACAGCATACTCAGTAGCTCCTAATCCTAATCTAGTAGGACAAGTAATGATGGGTCATATCCTGAATTTCTTAAATAATTCCCTCTAGAAAAGTAGAAAAGACTAAACAAGGTATCCACAACACACCACCACATAAAAACCTAGCTAAACAAGCAGGATTTGAGAAATTCCCACAACATAAAAGCACCAGCGAAACATCTTCAAAAGTCTTTTCATTGAAAGAAAAGTTTGCACTGTACAAGTAAAATTAATATTGAAAAAACAGTTTACTTCCTAAAAAATGAAATTGAAGTTGACAGGATGTCTTTGAATATATTATACATACCTCCTTCCTGACTTTTGGCATTAGTGGTAGTTTAAGCAAGAAAACCTGCCTATTACTTCCATTTTTCCAAACTTGGTTGACTATTGATGTTCTCTTCAAAGTTTGCTGTGCCCATTAATGCACCTCTCAAAAATAGATATGCTACTCCTATACTTTCATTGAGCAATGAAGATTCATGTGGACCCAAAATTAAAACGACTTTGCATATTTATTTCCTATATCTAAGCTTAAGGAAGTCTATAGACAAGTTCTTGTACTGACAAAGTAATTCCTTTGTTTAAACACACTAAGAGACTAAGGCTCTTGACTAAGACTTGGTCTCTTATTCTTTTTCTATTTCTCTCCAGAATTTGCACCAGGATTTGGCTTGCTGTATGTGAATGTAAAAAAGAACTTACACCCTATGAACTCCAGCAACAAGAAAACCTATGTCTTTCTCTCTGTACATACATTCGTGTGATGTTCTAAGACTGTACTTTCACACTTCAGGAATCTAGGTATCAGAGTGACAGGTCTTTAACAACATCTCAAATGGATACTCAGATCTATAATTTACCCAGACCTTGTATAGATACAATTGGTGTACAGGAGAAAAACAGTATTCCAAAACTATTTTCCAAGGCGAATGCGGCCCAGGAGGTGTAAAAAAGAATATTAATGAATCATTGCTTCCAAAAGAAAAAATATTGTATTCATAAGGGAAAAAAAATATAATAAAACAATGGAATGTAACTGATATTTAAGTAATGAAACTGAAGAACATCCAAAATCCTCACTACCTACTGCATCTTTCATCATTCATAGGGTATAATCTAAAAATACTGTTTTGCCTGACAAGCTAATGTTCACCTTTCAAACTTGTGTCACTCTTTAAGGAAGAAGGGAGCTGGAGGGGGACAGGAAAGAGATAAAATGAAAGCAAACACTGTTGTTTGTACACATGTTGCTTAGCAATACACCATATGAAACTAGCAGAAACAGTGACATTGGCCCCCGGTTGAATTTACATAAACACAGAACGTGCGTCACTGAAATTGGTGTGAAAAGCAAGGTGTCAGGCATATAACCTATAACAACAATAGACACACAGTAGCACACAGATATGAATTAGCATTCTAAAAATCTGAACAGAAATGTCAACTCTTTATCGTATAGAAATGTTTAAAGCAACATAAAACCCTTTTATGACTTGGGAACTGATATTAACTAAAACGCTTTTATTTTTCCTGATAGGCACCATAACAAAAGAAATTAATTGTATTCCTGCAACAATGATTAAACATGTCTTTAAAACATACATTTCCCACAAAGAAGCTTTGCCCTCATAGCATTACACTTTTCTACACATTTTATTAATCACCTATTTTTATTCTGCATAAAATTTTAGCAGTAGTAGTATTTAACTGTTTTACCAATAACACTTCTGTAAGCTTTGCTCATTAATCTTAAAGCACACAATTGCAGAAAGACTGAAAGATACTTGTCCTTTCCAAAGGTTGAAAAACAAAGGCACAAAGTGATATGACTCAGGCACTTACATGTAAGTGTCCAAGAGCAAAACTTTCACAACAGAGACAAAATATTGAAAGCAACAACTTAATGTCAGTACTTCAATACCACATTTCCCACCACAGTCCATATATAAGGTCAGTTCTATCCACAGCAGTATGTCAAAACACAGAGATCAAAGAATTAGGGGAGGATAGCTTAATGCTTTAAAATTTTTACAGATTTTAGACACACTTTTAAACACATTATCAACACGCACATAAAGCGTATGTTTTTAAAGATTAAAAAGCATATATATTTTGATCCAAATAACATGCAATGGCCTAACTAAAGATAACAAAAGATAAAATAACTTATTATAATGCCCTGTTGCTACACAGCCAAAGTTCTGAAGAATAATTATAGTGATACAAAAGTTGAAAGGTCATCATATGACACTAATTCTATATCAAATATACAAAGTAAAAATGTAATCTACACAATGAAAAAAACAAATACCCCTCTATCTGTAACTAAACCCGCTGACTTTTTTTTTTTTTAAACAGTGTTTTAGTAGGGGGTTATATTTCATGACAATGAAAATTCATATGGTCTATTTCTATTTCCACTTACTGGTTTTCACATCTATAGCAATTAAACAGCTGAAAACAAAAACAAACAAACAAACAAACAAAACCAAACCAAAAACCAAACCCACCCAAAAACCTGCTAGATTGCCAGATTGTCTTTTTGATTTATGGATCCATATTTGTTAAGCACATCTGTCAAATGAAATGCAGTCAAATGAATGCAGTCAAATGAAATGATTATTGGTGGTCTTTTTGTGGGGTGAAGACAAAGAGAAATGCATAAAAATCCTCCTCACAGCCACTATGAGTAAAGTAGTCCACAGTGACAGTCGTCCTACTACCTTGTGAGCAGAGAATATCCTCACTGGCCTTCAGAAGGCAAATCTCTACATTACTACACAGTAAGCATTGCCTTTATTTCCTCATGTGAAACAGTTGTAATTGTCCAAGTCACTCTCCTTTTTTGACAGATGCCCAGCTGAATTGGAAAAATTATGCAAACCTGAAGTACATCAGGATATAAAAAATGCTGTAAATGGTTGCTTCATCCTGAAAGTTCCCATCATGAACTATTTAACTTCCATTATTTACACTTACTAATAAACATAATTTTAAAGATAGTACGTTTGCTAGTCTTTATGTTCAGATGTACCTATTTCTTCTTCTTCCTTTGAATTATGATGGCTCAAGAAACACACAAGAAATCCCCAGAATTTAGAGAAACATTTCGTATTCTATTATTCAGCCAGAGAAAATAGAAAGTGAACGTAATAATGTATTACTGAGTTCAGCATATCAAAATAATCTCATAGAAAAGTCATTCCACACTGCAAATTAGAAACTGCTCTTCTCCTGTACTACATGCTCCCAGCTAGCCAAAAAATGTAAGGAGGCTTTTCATAATTTGTTCAGAAGAAAATTTTACAGTCAACATACAGGAGGCTTTCATACACATTATCACACTGAGGCATCCCAAATAAGAGATTTCACAAAGCTACCTGGAAAAAAA
>NDXB01020754.1:71630-82331 GCA_002631895.1 Agapornis roseicollis | reverse complement strand
AAAAAAAACAAAAAAAAAAAAAAAAAAAAAAAAAAAAAAAAAAAAAAAAAAAAAAAAAAAAAAAAAAAAAAAAAAAAAAAAAAAAAAAAAAAAAAAAAAAAAAAAAACCACAAAAACACCCCAACCCTGAAAATCTAGTTAGTATTCTTCCAATATTTAATTCAGGCCCAAGGAACCCAAGTTATGATGAATTTTCATGGATAACCAAATGATCAATGGCTTTGCACTTGAGATAGACTAAAAATACACCAAGGGATCAGCTACAGCATCAAATGTGATTAAGATAGTTTAGCCATGCTGCATTATCTATCCACACTCCAGCTAGCTCATACTAAATCAACCAAATCTGAAGGGGGCATATAGGGATGCTAGGGAGGGGCTCTTCATTAGGGACTGTAGTGACAGGACAACAGGTAAGGGGTTCAAACTTAAACAGGAGAGGTTTAGATTGGATATAAGGAAGAAATTCTTTCCTGTTAGGGTGGTGAGGCACTGGAATGGGTTGCCCAGCGAGGTTGTGAGTGCTCCATCCCTGGCGATATTCAAGGCCAGGTTAGGCAAAGCCTTGGGTGGGATGGTTTAGTGTGAGGTGTCCCTGCTTACGGCAGGGTGGTTGGAACTAGATGATCTTAAGGTCCTTTCCAACTCGAACTATTCTATGATTCTATGATTCTAAAGCAGACTTAAAGTAAGCTGTATCTAATACTCATATGACATATGACTATCCATCATTAGGCAGGGGACAACTACACTTTTTCCCACATGAAAACCATTAATGCAAATGTGGAATAGCTGCAAGACCTCATGAAAGAGGGTGCAAGGCACAGTTACAATGTACCAGAACAACTCATTTAGCTACATTCATCACTCACTTTATTCAGGGCCATATTTCCAAAACACTTAGGTGTATTCCCAGAATATAATATGAAACATTTAAGATGACTACAAGGTATGAGAAAAATATCCCTGATGAGAAAAGAAGATTCATATGCACAGGTCTTGTCATGTTCCAACTGATGCACTTTTCCTGTGACTGGAGGTACCACTCTAGCAAGAAATGCCTCAGGTTCCTTACACACAGAGTACAGAGACTTACAGAAAATTTCTAAGCTCTTTTTATATAGCATATGGGGATCTTTTGGAATTTATGACAGGAAAGCATAGAAGCAGAAATATAAACATGACCAAAAAGGCATTAGACAAATAAATGGACGACAGCTCCAAAAACATCATAAATAAAAATGGATCAGCCTTCTGCATTTGAGATACCTCTTTAAAGAGCTTCTCCCAGCTACTAGTGCTGGACACAGGATTAGTTGGCTAGACAAGCAACTGGTCTGGCTTGTGAGATTTTTGATATGCTGAAGCCCTTATCCTCAAGACACAGATAAGTGCAGTATAGAATCACAGAACCATAGAATAGTTAGGGTTGGAAAGGGCCTTAAGTTCATCCAGTTCCAAGCCCCCAGCCATGGGGAAGGACACCTCACACTAAACCATCCCACCCAAAGCTTTGTCAACCTGGCCTTGAATACTGCCAGGGATGGAGCATTCACAACTTCCCTGGGCAACCCATTCCAGTGCCTCACTACCCTTACAGTGAAGAATTTCTTCCTTATAGCCAATCTAAACTTTTCTTGTTTAAGTTTGAACCTGTTACCCCTTTTCCTGTCACTACAGTCCCTAATGAAGAGTCCCTCCCCAGCATTCCTATAACCAGATACCAGATACCAGAAGGTTGCTATGAGGTCTGAAGACCTTATGAGGTATGAAGACCAGAAGAAAAATCAAGTTATTTTATAAAATTCAAAAAACAAACCAAACCTTTCAGTTGTTCAGCACTAGGGCTACAAATGTTATGGCCATTTCAACCCCTTTCCTAATATTTTTTCCTTAAGCAAAAAACAAGTGATGGCAACTGAGGAGAAAGGAAACAGAATTTCCACTGCAGGTGTTTTGTTTTAAGCAGAAGAATGTCAGTAATGGCATACACATTTAATGTCCTTCATGAGGCAGGTTGATTTCTGCCTTGTACAGAAAGTACTTGCCTCAGGGGATCCAAATAAAAGAAACAGCCAAGTCCTGCACATATCTGCAGAAGGGAAAATACATTTAGTTGCCTAGAAGTGAAGTCAATTACAACATGAAGTTCTAGATCACTGGACTGGAAGAGTGACAAATGGACTTGATGTGAGATTATGGGGTTGAATTCAATTTACTATGCTGCTCATTAGCATTAGTTACCATATATAATTTGCTCCCACATATAAAATGCATTCATTTTAAGATACTAGTGCTCTTAAGTCTAATGCACACAATGTATTTTTTTTTAATTAGAGGATCCAAGTATAAATTAGAACCATTTCTGAACATGAATCTGATTAATGTAGAATTAATGCAGAAGAGCATAATTCATATGAACCATATGACTTAATTGCAAAGTCTTTACCCCAGCAGGGATTTTCTTCTGCTATACTGTTCAACAAATGACCCATAAAAACACAAAAACTCTGATCACCTGAACGACTCACCCAGAACCAGTTTGGCAAAAGTATTTAATTCTAGCACTATCGAAATTTTTCTAAATGTGAAGTTTTTACAGGTATTTTCTAAACCTACAATATTTCATCACTGAATGCAATGACATAACAAGCTGGATGAAAACAGAAACATTTGTTTAGAATATTAGGGCAATTGGCAAAGCTGTAAGAAGAGCTTAAGGTTTCCAAGCCTGATGACAAAGCACACAGACATCTATACAAAAAATTTCCACTCCCTATGTTTTTGAACATACACAAAGACTTTTAATTTTGCAAAGCCATACATTTTGAACCTCAAAAGTGCCAAAATTAAGGCCGGCTATGAAAACTCCATTTGCTTTTCAGGACCATAATACTGATAGCCATTACACTTGTAATCATACTACTTCTGAGACCCTCCACCACTCTGTGCCGGCGACTAAATGGTTTGTTTTCCCATTGCTGTTCAGACACAGTACAAAGCAACTTATTTTACGAAGATGATCCCTTTTTTTTTTTTTTTTAATAATGTTTGAACAAAATTTCTCAATTACTTCTGCATGATAGTCACTGCTATACTGTAACAGCGTTCAAGTGACGTAAGAATTATGATTAGGTCTGTTTGAATTATCAGCAACTCAGTCAAAGGAACAGTAAGCAGAAAGTAGTTGTCTGTGACCAGTTGATCTTACAGGTATCCATTCATTTGTTTTCCAAAGTACTTCATCTGTTCATCTGTTTTCCAAGTACTTCCCATTAAACGTGGCCGGTATGTATAATGCAAACCCAGACATGAAGGTGGGACATCTGTGTCACAAAATACAAAGGGATGTGATTGGAGACACAGCGCGAACAGTGGGGAAAAAATGCTTTCCACAGCACCACAAGTTAGACTGAGAGAGGATAATCAAGAAGTTAAAGCCACAGTAGCTTCTTCCCTTTTACTCCTTCACTACATGCAAATTAAGCCTGTATTTGTTACATGGTGTTCAGTTCATTCAAAATTAAGCACTCTGTGTAGCTGATGCTGCAAGCTCCTGCAGTTCTGCAAGCCAAGTCTCATGGTCTGAGATTGGATACATAAAAAGTGATGGTGCAATATTAGTGAAAATGTAGAGATATTCCAGCTGCTCCAACAGGCTTCATTTGGAGTTTGGCTCAGATGTCTCTAGACAAACGCCCATAGCATGGGGAACAAACAAGTGGAATTAGAAATCTGTGGATGGGTATAATAGGCAACACAGGAATTCTATAGGAACATTGGAAATAAAAGACAGACTAGGGACAATGTGAGCCCCATCTGGAAACTATCAGAAGAACTGGCTAACCTGGATTAGGAGAAAGCTGAGGTTCTAAATGACTTCTTAACCTCAGTCTTCCCTGGCAAATGCTCTCACCAGACCTCCCAAGTCTTGGAAGGCAGATGCAGGGACTGTGAGAATGAACACCTTAGGCCCACTGTAGGAGAGGATCTGGTTCAAGACCATCTTAAGAACCTGAATGTGCACAAGTCCATGGGACCTGATGAAATCCATTCATGAGTCCTGAAGGACCTGGTGAGTGAAGTTGCTAAGCCACTAGCCATAATATTTGAGAGATCATGGCAATCAGGTGAGGTTCCCAACTGGAAAAGGGGAAATATAACCCCCATTTTCAATAAGGGGAAAATGGATGACCCAGGGAATTACAGACCAGTCAGTCTCACCTCTGTGCCTGGCAAAATATGGGAGCAGATTCTCCTGGAAGGCATGCTGAGGCACATGAAAAACAACAAGTTGCTTGGTGACAGCCAGCATGGCTTCTCTAAGAACAAACCTGCCTGACCAATTTGGTGGCCTCCTATAACGGGGTTACGGAACTGATGGACAGGGGTAAAGCAGTTGACGTCATCTACCTGGACTTCTGCAAAGCGTTCGACACTCCCACACGACATCCTTGTGTCTAAATCGGAGAGACATCAATTTGATAGGTGGATCACTCGGTGGATAAAGAACTGGTTGGATGGCCACACGCAAAGAGTTGTGGTCAATAGCTCAATGTCCAGGCAGATGCCAACCTTATGAAATTTAAGCATGACAAGTGCAAGGTCCTCCACCTGGGTTGGAGCAATCCCAGGCACAGCTACAGGTTGGGCAAAGAGGAGATTCAGAGCAGCCCTGCAGAGAAGGACTTTGCGTGTTGGTTGATGAGAAAATGAACATGAGCCAGCTTCAATGTGCACTCGCAGCCCAGAAAGCCAACTGTATCCTGGGCTGCATCAAAAGGAGTGTGACCAGCAAGTTGAAGAAGATGATCCTGCCCTTCTACTCTGCTCTCATGAGAACTCACTTGGAGTATTGTGTGCAGTTCCGGTGTCCTCAACACAAAAAGGACATGAAACTGTTGGAACAAGTCCAGAGGAGGGCCACGAGGATGATCAGGGGACTGGAGCACCTGCCATACGGCGACAGGCTGAGGAAGTTGGGGCCATTCAGCCTAGAGAAGAGAAGGCTGCGTGGAGATCTCATAGCAGCCTTCCAGTGTCTGAAGGGGCCTATAGGGATGCTGGGGAAGGACCCCTCATTAGGGACTGTAGTGACAGGACAAGGGGTAACAGGTTCAAACTTAAATGGGGGAAGTTTAGATTGGATATAAGGAAGAAATTCTTCACTGTAAGGGTGGTGAGGCACTAAAATGGGCTGCCTGGGGAAGTTGTGAATACTCCATTCCTGGCGGTGTTCCAAGGCCAGGTTGGACAGAGCCTTGGGTGACACAGTTTAGTGTGAGGTGTCCCTGCCCATGACAGGGGGTTGGATCTAGATGTTCTTAATGTCCTTTCCAACCCTAACTATTCTATGATTCTATGAAAAGTTACTTGACGTGCTTTGCAAAGCAATTTAGCAGCAGGTATGGGGATGCATACAATCCCCCAAATGGCATTCAGCTTTAAAAACTATGCCATTACCCCTTCTCTTCCACTTTTTTCTTGCCTCACTCACCACATACACTTCAAAGTTTACAGCAAATAAAGCTGATTTCACGTTTGCAAAAACCTCCTTTAGTATTCAGCCATTCATGACATATGTGGTAACTCCTCTTCTGGAAGTATTTCTGCTCATCTTCTGTTCATTATAAGAAAAGAAATGGGAAATGCTTTCCTTACCAGTAGAACAGCTTGCATGGACTTATCACTTTAAATCTACTAGATCTTCACTACTTTAAGGTATTTGTGCAGTGAGCTGTACAAACATGATTTCCTGCTCGACTATTGCAAGTAAATTAGGACACAGCAGGTAAGTGGTTCCAGATACAGAGGTTGCAGAGAGAACCAGATGTCAGCAGTTTTACAACTCCACCCTAACTGTGTTTTATACTTTCATAAAAATCAATCTCGGTTTGTACATTTTATAGAATCTCTCAGCCTCAGGTTAAAAGATTTTTATTGTTATTTTTTAATAAAAAGTTGGTCATGCTTCCTGATGCTTGATTTCAGTAAAGTCCACTACATTCTTGTTCCCTAGGTTTCCCAAAATCAGAAAACCCTAATCACTATTCAGATATTGTTTCTTCCAACAATTGTATTTCACAGCTACACTAGCACAGACACTAACTAATAAAAATTCAGTATCATGCTACTCATGCTTCCTAAAACTGAGCATTTAACTATTTCTACAGGTCTTAAAGAACTTTTTGGCTTCCATGAAATGAAACCTAATGGCAGAAGCAGAAAAAACATCAGGTTCCCCAGGAAACAGATTCCTTTTGTGGATACATATCTGAAGTGCCTTCAAGTGCTGGCTGATACTCAGGAAGCTATGCAAGAAGCATGTATGTGCAAACACTGCATACAGTTGATAGAAAAACAAACACAGAATAGCCTAACATTGGAAGTGTGTGGCACATTAAAAAGTTCACAGATAGCCCTTTCCCCAACCTTGGAGATCAGATCTAAATTACCGGTTCCATCCGGTCTCAAGTATTTATTTGATTGTTGCTTAACTTATTTTAAGGAATGCAGGAGACAATCCTCTCCCTGACAGAAATGCAGAAGATCTGTGCCAGTTACAAAGAGCACTAAGGAAGTCACTTAGCTTGTTTATAATTAGTAAAACACTCATTCTAAGAACAATCATATTCTTAAAATGTGCACTCAAGCCACAGTAAAGTTTCATAGCTTCAAACCCTAACCAAGGGAAAAGCGCAGCATTTGTAAATCAGCTTAAACCAAATTTGCTCTCTGTGGAAAAATGCAGTCAAGATTAAAATACAATATACATTCTGAACTAAAATTGTGTGCTGCGTTTTCTTGCATGTTTTTCAGCATATTGTTTCTGAGTTTAATTATACTTTGTACATTCTATGAAACTTAGTATCTGCTTGTCTATGGGAGTAAATTACATCCTCTCAACAAAAGGAATTGTAAATAAAAATGTAATTGATATTCTTTTGTTGTGCTCCTCAGCTTGAGTTTTATAAATTTCTTGATCTAAATTGATTTAGTAAATTGCATCTTTTTGTTGCAGTTTTTCCTTCTACAGTCCCTTCTTCACAAAGAATACAAACACAGACAGAACAATATACTCTAAAACTACATCTTAACTAGATCTGTATTTCTGTATTAAAAAAGCCCTTGTTCTCAGTTGTAAAAATAAATATTCCCTATATACATATATACATTCCAGCTATTTTTCCTGACTCTCCTTTCTAATTTCTTCCTCAAAAGTTACCTATTCCAATTGTATCTCTCACTGCTTAATCAACTGACTGCTTTCTCCTTTCATGACAACACAACTTCTGCTTCACCACTGCCCCAAAAAGGTCATGCAAATTGTAATATTTTTTTTTTTTTTTTAAATGAAGAGACAAAAAGGGTGCAATCAGAAATGATTGGAACCCTAGTTCAGATTCCCTCCACATTTCATGAGACAAAGAAAGACCAAATTAGGTTTAGAGTATGATGAGCAAAAGCACACCCCTTCAGCTGCTGCTCTTTTTCACAGGCATTCATGCATACTAATATCATAAAAACCAAAATGCTAGAGTTGAAGAAAAGTTCACAGTATCCATCTTTTGTTTAAAAGATTTACTTTTGTAAGCACAAATCACATGGCAGTCTTAAATTTATATTCTACTCCTATATTGTAAGGTGTCCAATATACTGAAACATGAACCAATCTGTCATATTAAAGCATGACAACTTTCTACAGGTTTTTAGACATGTCAATCAGCTTAGATCAAAAGATTCTGGAAGACCATTCCAGCTTATTGCTTTCAACCAGAAGGATTTTACAACCTTTGAAAAAGCAACCTCACAAATACTAACAATCTAATTCTTAGTTTTCAGCTGAAGTACAGTATCTCTTTCCAGTGTGCAATGTCTCTGCACCTGCTGCTTTACTGCTAAATCTAACTCAACAAGCCTTATTCATTATGGAGACTTCATAACAGTTAAGCAAAAAACCACGGCTCCACTTTTCCGGATCTTGACCAACAGGTAAAAGGAGACCACTTAGAACCACTAAGACATACATCTGACAATTTAAGGATGCAGATGTCAAGCTGCCTGCATAGCCACTGATCCTGTTTTCTTAGTAGTCCTGACAAAGAATATTATTGATGGATTAAAAATTGTTACTCAAATGTCTTCATGTGGCCTGAAAATGCCAGATCTGTAATAATACACTTTGATTTAGGGGAGGAAAGACTAGCTTTTAATACTTAAATATATATATGGATGGATTTCTGTTGATACATCCTAATTACATTCATCTTATTTAAAAACCTCTTTATAGATATTGTACAAATTATCGTTGTAAAAATATGCAAAACAAGCATTTGTTTAAAATGCAAAAAGTTCTGCCAAAGCTTAGTAAAAAACTCTGTAAGGTACAGAAATCCTTCAGGGAAAATACAACCAATTTCCACATAATCCAGACACTATGATCTACTGTTTCAGATGATCCATAACTTCACTCAAATCCAAAAAGTAAAACCTAAGGGAAACTCATGCAGACAAATATAAAACTCATTATTTTCATAGTTTAACTTTTCAGTCTTTCAGCAATTTTTCCAGATTGAAACAGAGATTTTTTATTTGTTTTTCAAGAAAAGAGTTTAGCAAGACCATCATAACACTTGAAAAATCGTAATATACTCCATGTTAAAAATGGAAGGAACTACTCTTTTCTTTCCTACCAGTAGCAAACAAGTCCTTGTTAGTAAGAAAATATATACGTAATTTTCAAATCTTTGAGACAATGAAAAGTTATGATGCTACATAACTTTATGAAAATATTTAAATGCATTACTTGAACTTAAGACATTTTTGAATACTCTAACACAACTACAACCAAGAAACCTTCAGATTTATGAGTCACGTTTGATTCACTTGTACCAATCTATTTTTTTTTTAAATGAGTTGGAGAAAGAATTGAGGAGCTGCAGGAACTTCTAACAAAATATAGCAATGTACACATTTCTAAGCCTTACGCTTTTTTACATACTATTAATTTACATGTTTCAATATTTTTCTCCTCTCTGGATAAAGTGATTACATGCAGATCACTCTTTCACTCCCCCAGAAACAGTCTGATTAATTTTTAAAGCACCATTTTGTCATTAGTTACGGATTTGACAGAAGCAAAGACAGCTGAGGCACATTAATGTAGTTTCAGAAAGCAGTGGGTGGAAGATAAACAGAGTCTGAAATTCTGGGATATAAACGAGTCTGCACAGAAGAGAAATGTGAATAAATACAGGTAAAGTGGAAGAGAGAGATATTTAATTTTGACTTTTTTCCCTGGCAGAGAGAACAAATACCCACAAAGACAAATAACCCCTTCCAAACCATGTTCTTGTTTCTACAGCTGCTAGCTGAAATTAGTCTTTTGAGCAATACTGGCTTACTCACCTGGCTGTACTTCAAACTGGCACATAATTGAAGGCATAGAGCAAATATACTCATAGAGCAATACATTCCATGGAGGAAAAAATGTGCCAAGCTTTTTCTTTTTTGAACAAAAATTCAACCAAGAAATACAAAATCCTTTTTCCCTCCTGAAGATTTACTTCCATAAATGTATTAAAGACTTTTTGTTTCATTCTACATGTTAGATAAAGGAAGAAGGTCTTTATTTTGATGGTGGTGAGGCACTGGAGCAGGTTGCCCAAAGATGTAATAAATGCTCCATCCCTGGCAGTGTCCAAGGCCAGGTTGGACAGAGTCTTGGGTAACATGGTCTCGTGTGAGGTGTTCCTGCCCATGACAGGGGGGTTGGAACTAGATGATCTTAAGGTCCTTTCTAACCCTAGCTATTCGGTGATTCTTGTATTTAACAAACATTATTATTATCAGTTGATCATTACCTAAAAATATGGACAACGGCTGCCAATATGCTGTTCACTTTTAGTAACAAAGCTAGTCAGGGAAGTCTCTAGCAACCATTTATCCTTCTCCATACAATTGCTGCCCAGAGCCTTCCTGGACTAAATACACCAGACTTCATGTGCACTTGGAAGCCCAGGACCTTGCTAGAACTTGAACACCACTCAAGAATCCCTGACATCACACATAACCCAAATAATCAAACCTTAGTGAACATCAGACTAGAGATACCAAATACACTAGTAGGGGGCAGAAGAAAAAAATATATATAAAAAAAAAAAGGCTCCTTACCTTAAAGGACCCTCAGAGGTCATCTAGTCCAATCCCTCTGCTCAAGCAGGGTCAACTAAAGTCAATTGCCCAGGACCATGACCAGTCAGCTTTTGAGTATCTCCAAGTATGGAGGTTCCACAAACTCAGGAGGCAACCTGTAACAGTTCTCAGTCACACCTGCAGTACGAGAAGTGCTTCCTGATGTTCAGATGTAACCTCCTGTGTTTCAGTCTATACCCAATGCCTCGAAACTTGGCACTGGGCACCACTGAAAAGAACCTAGCTCTGCCTTCAGATCTGCGCACACTGAGATCCTCTCTGAGCCTTCTCTTCTGCAGGATGAACAGTTCCAGCTCTCTCAGGCTTACCTCAAACGAGAGATGGCTCTCTCATTAGATTAAAACTGGCTTCTATTTGTGGTGTAAAGAAACTTGTAAAAATAAAATGTACTTCCTTACTTTAAATTCTATTTTTACAAACATTCACAAGCAACAACAATAAAAAAAAAAAAAAAAAAACTAAAAAAACAAAAATATGCTTATTTTT
>NDXB01020754.1:57590-71573 GCA_002631895.1 Agapornis roseicollis | reverse complement strand
ATTTTTACAAACATTCACAAGAAAAAAAAATAAAAAAAAAAAAAAAACAACACTACAAAGACAGAAATATAGCATGCTTATTTTTCTTTATCAACGAAAGGATTTTTTAATTATTTCTTTGACATAAAAAACTCATTCCACTGAGTCTTCTATAGCATTATGGATGTTACACTGAAAATTTCAGAATCAAATGTACAAAGGAAAAGACAGCAATAGGAAGTTTGTTTCCCATGCTCTCCAAGTGAGACATCCCAAACTCATTGTATCACTAGTGTCAGTTACATTTTCATTCATCTGCATTAGTCTATGTAATAGATCTCATGCTCCACACATACTGCTGGGCACATAAGCTCCAAGGTGTGCAAGGGACCTCTTTCAGTACAGCCTACATCACCAGGTCTATAAGAACACAGGCATAGCACCCACCTGCATCTGAAGCTGGAAGTGGATCCCAGTCTAGCATAGAAGAAACCTATTTTAATGCCTATTTTAACCTTTTAGCCAGTCTGCATAAAGCAATATTATGAATAGCATCATTTAGATTGGAAAAGACCTTTAAGATCATCAAGTCCAACTGTTAACCCCGCACAAATTATCAGGATCAAATTATTCACATTCTCTTAGTGTCTGGAGCATCCCAGATAATTGTCTCTATTACCTGCAAAGCAAAGTTTGGTCCCCTATGAGTTACATCAAGTTGGAAACATTTTAAGGTACCACCTTTAATTAGGCTGCTGCATCATTTTGCTGACAAAAGCTATGCTATGTTCTAAGTTGCAGAGGTTTTTTAAACCCAAAGAGAGACAATCCACAGCCCCTTGCATGCCTCCTTCCTCAGGATTAAACTCTCCTTTAAAACTGTACATAGCTTTACACTAAACACCTGCAAATAAACACTATTTCATCTAGCTCTTGTGTCCTCAAAGCTTAAGTCTGAAAACTCCAGTTTCAGCACATTACTACTTGTCTGATCAAGGACTTTGTGAGCCTCATGCTCTGCCAGGGAGGAGGAGAGGCTGGGAGGAAGCCGGGACAGGACACCTGACCCAAACTAGGCGAAGAGGTATTCCATACCATAGCACATCATGCCCAGGATGTAACTGAGAGTTACCTGGAAGGGCTAGTACTCTGGGGGAGTCAGTTGTAGGTATTTGGTCGGTACTCAGAGGGGATGTGGTGTCGTGAGTTATCTGCTGGTGGTTGGTGAGATGCTGTATTCTTTTCCCTTGTTATTTCCTTTATCACTATTNCCCTTGTTATTTCCTTGATCACTAGTATTATTGGTGGTAGCAGTAGTGATCTGTGTTATGCCTTAGTTACTGAACTGTTCTTATCTCAACCTGTGGGAGTTGCATTCTTTTCATTCTCCTCCCCATCCCTCTGGAAGCAGGGGAGGGCAAGAAAGGGGGGTTGAGTGAGTGAACGAGATGCATGGCTGGGTTTAAACCACGACACCAAGTCACAAACCTTAGCAAGACCTGAATTAGTCAAGCTTTCACTAGAGAACTAATACTTACCTGGTTCATCTAGTTAGTTCTAAAACATGAACATTAAGTATGTATTTTCCAGTCATATCCCAGAACTACAGGATGGAAAAAGAATTTTGTGAAAGTTAAACCACAGAAACAAATATTTCACCTGCAAATTTCTGGAGCAATGAATCAATAATTACACACTGACCAGAGCAGTAGTGAAAAAAATGTTAATTTTAGCAAGTCTAATTCCTTCCATTCTCTCCCCTTTAATCTTCTCTCTGGTAACATGTGCAATCTTATCAGGTAAATGAAATACCATTTAATTAAAACTAAGTTTTCTAACTTTGTATGTACAGGGAGAGTAGACCAGAAACCCTCAACACCTGTAAGAATTGAGCTTGTTTTCCATGGTCATGGAAAATGCCCGGTCTTGTGAATATGCCACTAGGGTCAAAATGTGCACACTGCAGATCTGTGCACAAGTTGTGTTAGTGGAAAGTCACAGTCAATTCCTTTTAGCAATCATGAATTAATATAATGTATTTGCTCATCTTCTGTAAAATTTTTGACCTCAATTCAAGATGTTTTAGACAGTACTGTTATTAGTATGCTCAGCAGGATTTTTGTACAATATCCATAATAGACCATATGTATAATGTGATTAACAAATATTGTACAGACTTGTCCCCATATATAAGTAACACTACACAAAATAAAAGCCTATCAGTTTACTACACAAAGCGTAAAGACATACTGTGAAGTGAGCTGTAATCCAATCTAACAATGTTTTCCTGGAGCAGGTGAGGTTGTACATACACATGTAGAAAGAAAGCCTCTAAAGATTGTCAGGTTTGTTCATTTTTCTAAAAACTCTTTTTTAGATCTCTGTCTCTCCTTTATAAATCTTCATTTAAATCTGCCATTATGGATCTCAAAGATGATACTTTGTAGCACAGTTTTAAGGGGGTCCCTTTGAAGCAAAAAGAAAAAAAACCCATAAGTTCTCTATGATATATCTAGTCTTTCATGAAACAAAAGAGAACCCAGATGATAGCAGGAAAAAAAGGAAGGGGGGCAGAGATGGCAGAACAACTGACATATAAATTCTTAGATTCAGAAAACGAAGATTTAGTTTCTTTCAATAGTGTCCACTCCATCCACCTGTCATTTGTCATTCCTCTGCTGACCTTTCAGAGCAGCTGTGCAGTGAGCTGGATCAGATAACTGGTATCGGGAAAGTTAAATACATGCTTAAGTTCTACATACATAATGCTCAGTTCAAAAGAAAAGCTAAGTGTTCTGAAACCCAAATATTTACATACTTCACAATTATTCTAATCTGTATTATATGAAATAATGAGAAACTGAATTGTTTGAGTCAGATGAAAACACTGTCCAGATTAAATATCTCCATATATAGTTAAATAGAAACTCTGACTGAATGAACTTAAAAAGCACTTGCTGTTGAACTCTCAAATACCATGAAAAAATGTATGCAGTAGAGAACACTAGAGTACCTCAGGAAATTGTATTATTTTTACAAATAACAGAAGAACATAATTTCTTTTTAACTTTTTTCCATCTTCTCTATCTTTATAGGAAACCCAAGCATGAAGATATAAGTTAACAACTTTATTTCTAGTCTTTCCCTGGATGACAACGCTATAAATCCATAAAATACTATGGAAAAATGGTATTTTGCTTCCAAAGGGAAAAAAAAAAGGCATAATAAACACCACAGGAAACTGCAACTATTTGCGATTTGATGGAAATTCAATTTCAGTATGAATCTGCAAGCTGTGTTCCCCAATACTGCTACCTAAGAAATTGCAAAGGAGTAGTAAACTTCAAATATGTTATTGCACAAAACCACAGACTGATAAGCAGAAAATGTAGATCTTAATAACAGAAAAAGGTTTGGGTTTGTTTTTCTTTTTACAATTTTTATCCCTTATAGCTGCAGAATCAGGCAAGCTGGAAAAAACCTTGTAAGATTTATATAGTTTAAGCTGCTGTTTAAAGCAGGGTCAACACTGAATTCAAATTAATTAGAGAGCTCCAAGTTAGAAAACTGAAGGTGTATGGGTCTAAAAACCTGAGTCAACCACATCAAGAGTTTACAGCAGCATCTTTCTGATGACTATGAAAACTGTATGCATATGGTAACAACTGGCTATTAAAAATAATTTTCCAGTGAAGTGTTAACTGCTAATGTACTTCCTTGGCAGTGTGATATCACAGATCATCATTTCTACTCTTACTGTTGCTTGTTTATGGAAGACATAGTAAACTCCTTGTTTCATGAACAAAACATCTGGGATATAAAGTCTTCAATAAAATATTGCCCATCATATGCTTCAAAACAGAATGTTTTGCTGAAGATCAAAAGGAAAGGAGGTCACCTATCTTTATGCTGACTTTTCTGTATTTTTCACTACATAAACTTTGGTGACATTTTACTCTGCTGATTTGAAAGCTACCTCTCATTCCAGAAAATTAGAGAAATTCCCAGGGTACCAACAGCTAAAGACAACAAAAAAACAATAAACAAACAAAACAAACAAACAAAAAAAAACCCAACAAAATTCACCTATTTTTCTACATAAAAAGTAAAATCTAACATGTTGAAATGTTAAAAAAAAAATATGTGAAAGCACTTTGATTTTTCCTGCAAACTGACATTTTCATGTTGAGAAACATCTGAAATGAAAACTTTTATATCCATATTCAGAGACAACCACAAGCAAATAAAAAGTTTCAAAACCATTCAGTAACAGCCATTTCAAAGGCTATATACATAAAATAATTAATAATACAAGAGATGATTACTGTTTTCTTGAAACAGTAAGACATACTTTACTGACATTTGCTTTCCATTGTCATTTTAGTTACATTTTTCTGTCTTACAAAATAAGTGCACTTAGAAGTAGTCCCTTCCATAGTGTATCTCTGAAGCTTACTGAAGAAGAATACTAAGAAATTACAAGTCAGAAATATACTGTCATGAAGATCAACTTCTTTGTACCAGAAGAAACTATAATAAATACAGACCCAACTGCAGAATTGGCTCATAAAATATGAGTATTTGACCCAAGAATTAAATCACAAAATTCTAACAAGACTTTATCATCATAAGGATACCTAGCAGCATATTTTACAATCCATGCAAACTTCTTATACAATTTCAAACAAATCCTCAATAACCATTGTACTTAATGATACTAAAATTCATTACAATCCTTTAATTGTTATTTGCAACTAGCACGTGTCTATATACTAATAACCATCATATCCTAACATTGTAGAAACATTCTGAGGATACATTACATGAGTATTTCTAGTTGTGTACACATCTTTGCATTGTAAATTTCAAGATTCATCAAAAAAACACTATTTTACATTTGAAATTCTTACATATTCTACACAGAATAGACAATTCTGTTAAAATTAGTCAAAATCCTGGTTTTGTCATGTTTAAGTCCTTCACAGCACCAATATGCCATTCAGAAATGGAAACTAGTATGACAGGAAAGGAAGTGACTTGTTCAGTGGCATCCATGGCCTGCAGGATTCAGAGAAGTGATAAAATAGCATTTCCCAGTTTCTTTATTTTCTCTATCCCTTAATACCAAAGTTAGTACAGCCAGCATAGAAATGCCTTTCAGTACACATTAAGACGCAAATTTCAAAGTTTTAATACTGTTTACTATTCTAATAAAAAGGATGCGCATGTACAGAAAAGCAAAAGTTCTCTCATAATGCTATAGTCACACATATAAGCTATTTTTCATACATCTAGAGAAAGAAAATAAAAGTAAAGATTATTCCCATTTAATGTCTTTTCAAATTGTTGCAGAGCTAGTTGATCATCTAATTCAGGAGGATTAAAATAATGAGATTAGTTATTAATCTTTACAAATATATTTGTAATTATCATGAGGTTCACTCAAGATTTTTAGGTAAACTCTTGTCCTTTTGTTTGTTTGTACACATATAAGCATGATATCAACATGGCAAGCATCATTCAACATTCTTTTTTGATTAAAACATGTTGTGAAAAGAAGGGGATAATGATCAAGCCACACTAGCGAACAATTCTCATACACTCCTACTCAAGAGATGGAAATTAAGCTCTGACTTGCCCTTTGTGAAGCTTCTCTCTTGTTATACAATGACTTCTGTTGTTTTCAGAACCTCACTTTTGTACTGCTAAAAGGGGGAGGGAGGAAAAATGGTGGCATCAGAAACTGATTTAACAGGAACAAAAAATTAAAGGTAAACAGCACAACTTCACTCATCGGCAATGGATGAGATAATATTTTAGAAAGATTCATGAGGGGCTTTTCTTCCTTCAGATCTTTTCCTGAAGTATCTCCAAATACATTCTAGTAAGTTTTCATGTATCGATTATTATTTACCTCTCAAATAAAGAAGCAGACATTTTCTGACTTTTTAAAATGACCACATAAAGTTTTGGGGTTTTAGGACATCTTTGAACAAACAGGTCTGATTTTCAGTAGCTTTAAAAGTTTGGAAATACTTGTTTCACACTTCAGTCTTCAAAAGAGATTTCATTCTTATTCTCTTAACTATGCTGTACTCCAAAAACTGAAACTTGCCAAATATTTTCTATTTTTGCAACAACATAAAGCATTTATTTCTGGGTAAACAAAGGTATTTAACAGTATTACGTGGCTGCAGTATGGAACAGTATTTAGAATGTTACCAGAATCACAGAATCATAGAATCATAGAATAGTTAGGGTTGGAAAGGACCTTAAGATCATCTAGTTCCAACACCCCTGCCATAAGCAGGAACACCTCACACTAAACCATCCCACCCAAGGCTTCGTCCAACCTGGCCTTGAACACTGCCAGGGATGGAGCATTCACAACCTCCCTGGCCAACCCATTACAGCATCTCACCACCCTAACAGGAAAGAATTTCTTCCTTACATCCAATCTAAACCTCTCCTGTTTAAGTTTAAACCTGTTACACCTTGTCCCAGTCACTACAGTCCCTAATGAAGAGCCCCTCCGCACCATCCCTATAGGCCCCCTCAGATACTGGAAGGCTGCTATGAGGTTTCCACGCAGCCTTCTATTCCCCAGGCTGAACAGCCCCAACTTTCTCAACCTGTCTTCGTATGGGAGATGCTCCAGTCCCCCGAGCATCCTTGTGNTTCCCCAGGCTGAACAGCCCCAACTTTCTCAACCTGTCTTCGTATGGGAGATGCTCCAGTCCCCCGATCATCCTTGTGGCCCTCCTCTGGACTTGTTCCAGCATTTCCATGTCCTTTTTATGTTGAGGACACCAGAACTGATCACCTCCTTCAACCTGCTGGTCACGCTCCTTTTGATGCAACCCAGGATACAGTTGGCTTTCTGGGCTGCAAGAGCACACTGTCAGCTCATTTTCTCATCGACCAACACCTCCAAGTCCTTCTCCGCAGGGCCGCTCTCAATCTCCTCTTTGCCCAACCTATAGCTGTGCCTGTGATTGCTCCGACCCAGGTTATGCTTCAAAAGTTCAAAGACAGATATGTGCAAGGTATTTTAATCTTACACACAGTTTTTGAGTGACATCAAGCCTGTCATCATGCTAAGATTGTTACATGGATAGAAATATTTGAAAGGAAAAAAAAAAAAAGATAGTCCCCCAAAGCAAGAAATTACCCAGCAGTACCAGAAATTTTGCATGAGGAAGAAGACTTTTTTTGAAATTTAAGTTCTTAAATTGAGAAAGGAACTTGGTTTGGCCTGCAAAACCCTGGACATTCACAGGGATGGAAAAAGCCAGGAGAATGTAAACAAAGGTTATGTTCAGAGCATAGAGAAATCCAAGCTGGGCACCCAAGCTTAACCCAAGTGAGCGCCAGCCAGGCATAGAAAGACATTGCACCAAAAGTCTCCTCTCATGAAGCGGTAAAGCACAATAAATGTAGTATGTAAAAAAAGAAAATCACTATCAAAGATGAAGCAAAAGGTATCTCAACAAAATGGGAAATTTTCTTTTAATTCTTACATAATCCACATTCGTGCAGGTTAACAAGAGAACGCAACAAAATTCAGGCAACCTTTCTAGCAGAATCTCTATTATCAACCCTGTAGGAGAGACACTGCTGTCTGACATTGTAAAACGAAGCAAGTATTTCACTGGAGCACATCCTAAAGCAGATTATAAATCTAGCCTGAAATTGACAATTTGACTACTATATGCAAGAAGACAAGCTGAAAAAGAAGTCCTCCTCCTAGCAGCAAGAGTCAAATAGTCAACTGCTAGCATTGACTAAAGGCACATATACAACCATATTGTTGTACAGACAGAATTAATAAAATATTTCTAGCAAAAAAAACACCTACACTTTGGGTAAACACTTGGAGACAGATTTTATTTATATATTTAACTGCATCTGCATAACTGCAGCCATATTACATAATACCAACATAACCTGTCTGATGTCAATCAGAGGGCAAAGTCAAGAAGTCAGAAATGGCCTGCAGCATTTTACAGAAGTAATNGTTAAAGATATTAATTTAGCAATATTGATGATGACGTTACAGACAAGTAGTATCAGGTGCAAGTGAGTAGAATTAATGTGTAATCAATCATGTCCTGTCTCAAAGACAGTAAAAACTTCCCTATGGATTCAAAAGAAATTGAAAAAAAAAAAAAAAAACAAACCTACAAACAGCGCATGTGCTTATCACAAGTTACTTGAGACAGAATCTGCCTCACTGTTCTTAGTTTGTCTTTATTAGTTGTAGTTTTTAATTCTACATAGACAACTCTTTAAAATTCCACAAATGTGGAATTGCTAACAAAGAAGCAGTAAGAAAAAAAGCAAACATACACTTGGCAAAGGTTTTCATTGCAATTCAAGAAGTGTGCTTGCTTCCTTGCAGGTAACCATACAGCCAGATTTCTCCAAACACAGAAAAAGAAGGAAAAAGTCTAGGTAAGAGCAACAAATAGTTTTCTATGCTTTTGAGGATTTCCAGAAATCATGGGAAAATACTTGTGGACAAAGTCTGCACAAATCCATACAGTGATTTAACATACGCCATGTGTTTCACATCTAATCCACAGTACAAATCACCTGCATACAAGCAGTAAACTTGACACACCTTCAAGTCATTTGTGTGGTTTATGCACAAATAAAAGTCTTATATTAGACAGATAGTCAGATCCCTGGTGCTGCAAATTCACCAAGCACACATTATACCATGCCCGCATATGCACAGTCTGGGAAATGCTGCAACTTCATTAACAAAAATCCATTCTTTCTCTGACAACAGAGCTGCATCTCAGCAGCAATGGAAGAAGCATCTCATACGCTTATTCATCTTATACCTTTTTTCATCATTATGGAAACTACATTTTCCTGGAGGAAACACTAGTAGAACTATAACACATGACTCCTTTCGTAATTCCTTTAAAAATTAAAATGTCAACTACTCTGGTTACAAGCCTGTCCTCCATCCAAAGCTGCATCTTGTTTCTTACTCTATGAGAATTCATTCAATAACCTTTACTCTTTGGCAAGGGATTTCTCAAATGCTCTACATAAGTTTGTGACATTAGACCCATTTTCCTCATCTGGATCACTGACAGGACAGGTAAAAAAGTTAGCATTTGTTAAAAAAACCTCACAGTTCCTTTAAACAAATTCATACTGACTGACTTTCATCAAAATTATGTTTTGCCTACTGTTTAATCACACATGCTCCAAAAGTAATTTTAACTTCTCTACAAACTAATGCTACATACACTGACTTGCAGTTTCCAGGGTAGAGAATAATAAATGTAAAGTCAATACAAAGATTTAACAGTAAACATCAAAACTCTCATTTGAGTTTATAAGAGTGAGATAATTATAAAAGTATTCACTTTGGAATATATTTATATGTGTAATGACGAGGCACCTCACATTCCTCAAATGCAATTTAACAACTTGATGCTTTCACAATACAGGCAGAAGGAAGAATTCAGTGCAAGAAAAGACTGACTTCAGAGAAAAAAGTTGAAATATTTTGTTACCAGTGTACACCAGTTAAAGACTGCATTAGAATTTAACTTTTAACAGATGAACAGCACATCTGTACTAACTTTTCCAGAACATATGAAGATCATGGCTACAGCCAAAAACATAGTGGATATATCAAATCTCTAAATCCATGAGTTTGACTGAAGGTATGTGCGTTTCGTTCAGCATGGCAAAAACCTGTCACAGTATCTCTGTTTACCCCCAACCTTTAAGTTTTTCTTTCTAGTATACTATTTACCCTGAGTCCCTACCCCACTCCAAAGGAAATTATTTCATTACCACCAGGCTCTTGTTTGTTTTAGGAGAATTTGTAGATTTGGAGCAGGGAGAGAGGAGGAATACATCATCCATATAAACAAACCCCGTATGTTTTCTGCAGCTGCCTGAAACGTTTGCAAACACAGTTAAGCTTATTTTTGTGCCAGCCTTTAGAAGAGCTCCTTTCTTTGCTCAGACCACAAGTTTAGAGATTCCAGCCTGAGAAAACAAAACTAAGCTAATTTTTGTTTTCCTGTTTTATTTATTTAGAAATAAGTTAGACTTCCTTTACCAAGGACAGCCAGAAACACAAGTGGATGCATACCTGTTTCTGAATGTGTTTGGCTCAATTCTCAGGAATACTTTAAAAAGGCTCTGGGTTTGATTTGTGACAATTCTCCTAATTTAACACTGAATATCTTACATAAAGCTGAATCTCAGCACAGTGTTCCAGCTGCAATATGTCAGCTTGAACCACCCTTTTTATTACTTTTCTTTCTGTCCTTTCCTCTTCCTGACATGGCCTACTTTGTTTATTACTTTTCCCCTTTCCTACTGTGAAATTTCAGAAATATCCAAACCATTGAATCATTTACAAAAGTAATTTTAGAAATCAGTCTGAACTATGCACACCCTGAGCAGACCAAATTTTGATCCTTTCATTTGTGTTTCCTATTCCTCTCAACTTCCCTACTTCAAATGCTGAAGCCTAACCAACATCTGCTCTTAACGTCTGTCCTAAGGGCTATTTTATAAGCCCCACATTCTCAACTCAAATAACACTGCAGCATATATTTACTTGAGAACTCAAAGTTTCCAAAACCCAACAATGCCACAGTATTAGCCCAAAGCATCCTATATTAAGTACAGTGATGAGAAATTATTAATATTTTCAGACAAACATAAAAAATAAATAACTACTTTCCCCTTTGAATTAAAATTGTATGATTTTTTTATTAAAACAAATGTATAAAGACTCCTTTTGTCTTTTGCTAGTAAAAAGTCTTTGTTAACATGATAATGCCAGACAATTAAAAATATGCCATGACACTACTTAGTGTGCTTTGCATTACACTTTTGGCCTGAAGAAGTGGCTCTATTGTGTGCAGCTAAACAAAAAGGGCAATAATTAAAACCATTTATCTTGAGAAAACAAAGACTGTATTTTACTGCTCTTGTGGGGGAGTTAGCTTAGAAGTCAAACACTGACACATATTTTGCAGTTGATACTCATTTCTTGTCAACTTCATCATTTAAATGCTAAAATTCCAATTCAACTGCAGAAAAAACAACCCCACATGATCAAGTCTCAAAGTTTCATGTCACTGGTTCTGAGACAAAATGCACAAACTCAAAGGAATCAAATTTTGTTGTCTTTGGAACAGTTAGATTTAAATGTTGTGAATTTATGCCTGAAATTGGTATGTACTTTTTCATCTTCTGGTTTGTTAAGAAACTTTCCATACAGCTCTCTCAGGATACAAACCCTGAAAGAATGCTTCTTTTTCAATGGAGAAAAAGACAGACTTCGCTCATTCAATTTCTCACATCATATACAATACATAACCAATAGAATTATACTCTCTCCTAAAATTAGAAAACCTAACTGTTGCACTTCAGATGCTGTTTAAAGTCCAGCAGGGTAAAAATATGCAAATGTACATTTACATCTAATACAGATTTCTAAATTATACATAGCAATAACAGTTTCATATATGTGTGTGCATATTATTTTTATATCTAAAGCCACATATATAGAAATATGGTTGGTTTATATACACATACACACACACATCCCCTCTACATTAACAGCCTCCTGAGGCTACATTCTCCATACCTTGAAAGCTTAGTCCAACTTACCATAAATTTTGAGCAGCACTAAAATAAGTTGGTGTATAAGCCCATGCTGAATAAAAGTCCTAAATATCTTGAATCAGATATACCCATATTATCATGGAAAAGGTTATGAACATATGATCTGACACTGGTACTGAAGAGAATTCAGCACAACCCTAAAAATAAAGTTGTGTACAGGACTGCTTAAATATTTAACAGCTGACCACAGACAGAGTTGATTTTTGCAATCTAATACAACAGCCACAGAGAAAAACAAAATCCTGTTTTCTCATCCTTATGTACTGTTCAGTGCGTACTCTTTTAAGTGGAGACTTGGGTAGAAAATTGTTACCTGGTAGGCCACTACTTTATATACCCAAGAAAACTTGAAAGTAGTGTGACACTTTGATAAAATACTCTTTATAGTATAGTCTCCTGCTTGATTGCAATATGCAAATACACCTTTCCCATAAAATCAAGAGGAAGCAGTGCTTAAAAAGCATTTCAGAAAAAGAGAAAATCATGTACCTGTAACACATAGGAAGTTACTGTGGACTAATTACTGAACAGTTACCTTGTAACAGTTCTAGTATCACATAATTTTTTTTAAAAGATGGTCTCTGGCAGTCTGTTGAGTAACTTTGTGTATGCCAAGTATCCCATCATGGTAACTGAAAGGACATATGTTACTGAAGTCACCTACACAAACATACTTGCAAGTTTAAGCTTAATACAGAGATTCTGAGTACTAGATAACATACAAATTTATCTGCAAAGTGGAGGAGGTAGAGCCCACCACCTGATGAGGAAGAAAAAAACCCAAATAATAAAAAAAAAAACAACACACCAAAACAAACAAGCAAAAACCACACACACAACAGAAAAACCCCAAAAACAAGAAAAAAGAAAACAAACAAACAAAAAACCAAACAACAACAACAACAAAAAAACAAACCCCCAAAAGCCTATCTTTCTTCCAGTTTTCCCTTTCATAAGCCACTTCCTTCCCAACAGCCTTGGAAAAGCAAGCATCTGGCCTCTGAGAAACTGCAACTAGAAGGAAGTTCCTCATCCACACTCTGTAGAGAAGTAGCTAAATGATGCTCCCTTTTATGTAGTCAGGAAAATGCAACAAATTTAAAGTGTTAAAAATCGGTACGTCAGTACTCAATCAAATAAGTCTGACTCTTTTAGCATGAGCCAACACATTTACTTTTCTTCAGGCAATTGTACATTGTTTGCCAATTGTGATTAAAATCAAGTTTATAGTAAACCTATGAAATTAATAAACTACTCAAGCACAAAAAACATAAACAATGCATGCAACAATCTTAACATTTCCATTACTGCTAGCACAATTAGAAATGGCAAAATACTAAAAAGTATTTCTAACGTTTCTGTGACCAACTATTAAGTTTTGGCCTATCTTTGAAAGCAAATATGGTAACATTAAACAAAAGGGCATGCCTTGCTTCAGAATTCAATTTAATAAAGCAGGTAACCATTTCTTAAACTAAGAAAAATACAGAATTTAGAAACTAAGATGTATATTTCATACTTTTTTTGGAAAACACTTCAATAGTTACTCTTAAAAAAAATCCCCTATTTAGTGAAGTTCACATCAATGGGACTCTACAAACAGACATTAAGGCAAAGCTAACAATTTCTTAAAAAATTAAATTCCCTACCTGAAATCATTTTATCTTGGTGAAAACAAAGGGGTAAAAGACCAAGTTTTTTCCATTATAACCTTCCTGAATACTTTATCAGTTTGGGGGTTTGCTTTTTTATTCTTTGCAAATGCTACGGTACTTTAGTGCGGGTGTTTCACTCAGGAAACACTAGTAAAGTAAAATTTTATTTCAGTACACCACATGATTGTTCAACACACAGAATTCGGAAAAGGATCAAGTCAGCAGAAATCCCCCGGTAAACCAGATGTGTTTTAGCGTGTTGCGAGAATTTTACTGGAGTCCCGGTGAGCTGTACCTAGCGATGCTACCGTTCCGGAGCGGCAGGGCGAGCGCCACCCCGGCAGGCGAGGCCACCTTTCCTCCCTGAGGCCCCCGCCCTTCCTCGCTCCACCGAGCGACCCGCAGCGGCTGCCAGCCAGACCGGACTCATCCCACTCCAGCCCTGCAGCCACCTGCCAGCTCCCGGGCCGGCATCCAGCGCCAGCGGCCCCGCCGACCCCACTCCCCCGGCTTGGCTCCGGCCCCCGGGCATGCAGGACCGGGACACTGCGGGGCCTGCCGGTCCGCCTGTGTTGGGGCAAGGCGTGCGGAGCGCGGCGCGGCGCTGTGAATCCTGGGCTCTCGGGGCTGTTTTTCCTTGTTGCTGTTTGCATTTTTTGTCTTTTTTTTTTTT
>NDXB01020754.1:0-57313 GCA_002631895.1 Agapornis roseicollis | reverse complement strand
TTTCTGTCAGTGGAAAGTTTCCTCTCCCAGCAGAGGCCGGGACAAGGCGCGAACTGCCCCAGGGCGCCGTGCTGCCACCACAGCTGACAGGTTCCTGCCTCCCCCCTCCTTCCGCAGTATTAAAAAGCGGGCAGATAGATCCGGCTGGGGGTTGTTTTTAATAACAGCTATTAACACAGTTAACTGCATCCGCTGCCAACAGAGTAAAAGTTAAGCTCGCATACGAGCATCCCGCATGGACCATCCTCGGCACCCGGGGGGAACGACAGGGGCAAAGCACGGCCGGATGAGGGAGCGGGGCCGGCCGCAGAGGAGGGGAGGGAGGCGCAGGAAAGTTGCCGTCGGACTCGTTAGCCTCGGAGCCGGGAGGCCAGGGAAAGTAAAGTTCACAGCCACCACCAGCGGAGCCCTGCGGGAAGGGGCTAGACTGGAGGGAACTGCTTCTTACCTTCTGGTCGACGATGGAGCATGCCATTTCCCGGACATGGGCGAGGCTGAGGTCCCCCGAGGAGTCCTGCAGCAGCAGCACCGGCTCCCGGCTCAGCCCGATCTGCAAATGGAAGGCGATGCCGCCGCCGGCGCTAGCCCCCGGCGGCGGCAACGGGCTGGGCGGCCGGATCAGCGGAGGGGCGCTCATCGAAAACTTCCCTCCGGAGCCGCCACCGGAGCCGAGGGGCCAGGGACGGAGAAAGGGAGGCGGGCACCGCGACGGAAAGCTCGCGACCGCCCCAGAGGCGCCAGGCGAGTCCCCCCGGGAAGTTTCAGGGAAGTCCTGCCGAGCTCCTCCCGGATGAAAATGGCGGGGGGGGAGGGGGTGGAGGACCGGTGAGGATGCAGACAGGAAAAGGCGGCGAAAAAGGCGCTCAGGGCGAGGGGGAGCCCGGCCCAGCGCCGCTGAGGTGCTGCCGCCGCCGCTCCGGCTGTTGGCGCTGTGCGCGGCGCGGGGGCGGGACGGGCCGCGCCCTTCGCCGGGACGGGCCCGACGCCCAGCTGGGACGGGCCGCGCCGCTCCGCCACCACACGGCGACCGCATCCCGGCAAGGCGGCAAGGGCTGAATTCAGCGCCGCGGGCCCCTGGTGGCTGGTGCCCCTTCGGCGAGGCTGCGCCTCAGCCGTCACCGATCTCTCCATCCGGCCCAGTCCGTTAGTTGTGGTGCTGAGGAGAGTACTCCGTCACCCAGTACCTCTCGTTGGGCAGTATCTCAAAGCCGCCTGCATCCCACCCGTCCCGGTCTTCTGCGCCCGCCTTCCCGCAGATGGGCACAGCCTGAGGAGAGCTCTGCTTGTTCGCTGCAGGCAGCGCGGTGTCCTCTCCCGGGCAGGGTGGGGGGCAGCTGCCTCCGGGGACGGAAAGAAGCGTTAGAGGAGCAGAAGCTCCGGCCTGGCACCGGCTTCTCCGCCTAGCCTCGTCCGGCAGCCCCTGTCAGCACGGTGCTGCCTGCGCCAGCAGCCCCCGTAGGTGCTGGGGTAAGGAGGAAAGCACAACTTGCACTCCTCTCTACCCTAAACCAGCTTCCAGTTTAGATACGGGCCGTACTAAGGAAGAGCTCCCTGCCACCTAAACCCAGGCTGAGTTACTCTTCCCACCATCACAATCACTGCAAGCCCCATTCGTTTGCACAAGCAGCACCGATGGCAGGCAACGTCTAGTCTAAATCCATTCCTAACCTCCACTTGGAGATCTGTGAAGGCACTGTAGCTGTAAAAATTCCAGGTACCAACGGAGAAACTTTTAAGCTGGATTTGTAACACCTGTAAGGATGGCAGTATTAAATGTATGTTTGCAAGTACAGTGGGTGATCAAATTTATGACCTGTTTTCTTACAAATTGCTTTTTTGACCAAATGTACAGCTGAAGAATTGTTTCATTTTGATCAGCTGTCTTATTAGGACCCATTTTATTATTGTCAGCTTGTTTCCCACCAGCGATTTGCACGCACACAGCTTACTGTCTGTATAATTTTGAATGTTTGTTCTTTGGTGAATTTTCTTTTGAAATTGTTGCATTTAAATCTGCATCTTCTACAGACTACCAAATCTGCTAAAAATGTCAGCAGTCAAGAATGGAATGATTACTAGTCCCATTTAGACTTTTTCTTTTCACATAAAGAGTAATAATGACTCTCATCAATATATTCTGGCTTTACTGTTGAAAATTATATTTAATTTTGTTGTTGTCTGCAGTATTTCCTTAGGACTAAATTAGTGTCAGTATAGTAGCATACCCTGGTTATACAGGTTAGTGTTGTGATGGACAGTTCCTAACAGATCCCCATAGAATCATAGAATCATAGAATAGTTAGGGTTGGAAGGGACCTTAAGATAATCTAGTTCCAACCCCCCTGCGATAAGCAGGGATATACTAGATGTTTTGGTGCGTGGGTATTTTGAAGCATGTATTTGGAGTTTATACCTCTAGGTATATGCTAAGGTAATGCTGAGGCATTATAACTACTGAAAGCTTCCCAGCTTTTCTATACAGGAGTCTGTCTGTAGGAAAACACTATGCTCCATGTGTGAACCTGTGGCAGGGTGTTTGAGGTCCGCGTGCCATCCCTGAATGCTTGTTGTAAGTTAAAATGTAAGGCCAAAGCCACAGTGTGTAGTAGTGTAGCAGTGAGTGCTGTAGTCCCTACTTTTCCCCTGGTGAAAGAAGCATGCTAGAAGATGCTGTGGCCTTGTTTCCTCATTCAGGTGATCCTTGAATTTAGTAAAGTGTCATAAGTGTAATTGACCACTCAGAGTGCTTCTTAAGATCAATGTGGCAAAAGCAGATGTGGATCTGATGGCAGCAGGGATGCTGAGTTGTCCCCCTCTCTCCTGCCCTCACTATATTTAATTACAGGGTCACATAGTTAACTCTTTCATGAGATGAGTCACATAATGACATTTGCTTTCAAAGGAAAGAGTGGAAAAATGGCAGCTGTATTTGACCTTAGCTCCTATACACTGTTACAGCTCTTTTGCAATTCTTAAAATAACCAGAGGAGAGGTAGCAGTAGCAATGCCAATTACATACCCTTGGTTTTCTCACCTATGTGAAATCTAGTTGTAGAGCTCATAGTCTGTGACTCACCCACAGATCCACATCCTCTGTGCAGACAAGGCACAAAAGTTTTGAAGTTTTTCTTCAAAAAGAAAGATTACAGAATGTTTATGAAATTGTAGGTTGCTGAATTTTTTGGTTAGCATATTTGCCATGTTGAATACACCTTTGTAAATGGAATAGATGAAGGCAGGACTTCTTTACTGCTGTGTCAGGCAGTCATGTACAAATGCTATTTATAAAAGGATTCAGTGAAATCACATGGTATGATCTTGAGTACAACCTGGCCTGTTGTACTGACTGAAATGTCATCTATTTCATGATCCTTCCAGATGGGAGAATTATTGCACTGGTGCCAGGGAGGGGAAAAGACTCCACAGCAGTCTGTTCTCTTCCCTGTGACCTGATACAGTGTGCATGTGCCTGGTTTAGCCAATCTGTACATGCACAGTTGGAAAAACCACTGGAAGTTTAAGTTTCACTGCACCTGTACAGATCAATTAAGCAGCACTTCAACTGCCAAATGAACTAGCAGGGGAAAAAATGAGTTTGCTGCTAATGACTACACAGTTTATGCATCTAGCTATATATAGGAAGAGGACAGTCAGCAGAGGATGTCACTGCAGCATCACATTGTAAGAACTCTCCCAGTTGTCCCCAAAGCACAGTTGCTGTAATGTTGCTTCTAATTACTCTCTATTACTATGGTATGAGGTGAATAGTCATCTCTGTATATTCTCATGGAATGCATACTTGACCCTCCACTTAGATGCCCTTCTGGAACTGATATCTTTCTTCTTTTCTTTCAGCTGATCAAATTGCATAGATGGAATTCTTTTCTATAGTATTCTATTTTTGCATCCTATCACTAAAATCATAGAATAGTTAGAGTTGGAAAGGACCTTAAGATCATCTAGTTCCAACACCCCTGCCATAAACAGGGACACCTCACACTAAACCATCCCACCCAAGGCTTCATCCAACCTGGCCTTGAACACTGCCAGGGATGGAGCACTCACAACCTCCCTGGGCAACCCATTACAGCATCTCACCACCCTAACAGGAAAGAATTTCTTCCTTATATCCTATCTAAACCTCTCCTGTTAAAGTTTGAACCGGTTACCCCTTGTCCTATCACTACAGTCCCTAACAAAGAGCCCCTCCCCACCATCCCTATAGGCCCCCTTCAGATACTGGAAGGCTGCTATGAGGTCTCCACAGAGCCTTCTCTTTCACAGGCTGAACAGCCCCAACTTTCATACATTCCTCAACCACAGACACCTCTAAGGCTTACTGCTTTGATCAGGCATCCCAGTGTTGTATGTTCAAACAGTCCATCTTCATGGCATATTGACTTTCATCCAGAGCACAATGCATTATAAGCTGCATATGTCTTCCTGGTAAGTAATTATTTTGTTCCTATTTTTTTTATATCTGAAGTTGGGTATTCCTGCACAAGCATCCTATATTGCATATATATGTACAGAAGGCTGTCCTGTTTTCCAGGCTGTTACATCAATTTGCCAAGATCATTTGAATTCCAATCACAAGTGCTTCCATGGCATTTGCAATCTGTATCCATTCTATGTAATCCACAGTTTAAAAGATTATTCCAGTCATTGGTAAAGGATTGAATAAAGTACAGACTCCCATGGAATTCCAGCACACCCGTACTCTTTGGTGTTCTTACACAGCTAGTTTTGTGTCCACTTTATAATATATTCTTCCTGGCCTGATTTGCGGTTTTCTCAGAAATGGTTATGAGACTCTCAAAAGCCTCATCAGTTAAAATACATCTCACCTATTGCTTATGCTCTGTAATAGGAGGCAATTTTATTCATTTGGCATGATTAGTCTTTTAAGAACAAATCAGTGCTGATTTGATCTGATACTTATTACACTGTTGTCTTCCAGTGTTTAACTTTTTTTATTGTTCTAGGGTACTTTCACACATCAGTAATGCCCTAAATATGTTTTTTCAACTCTGAATCTTCCAGTCTCACTAGTCTGCTAATCTTCAAAAGTAAGTATTTATCATTTTGTTATTGCTTTAGTGAGATATTTAAATAACCTGATACTCCAGGTTTATCAGACACTATTTGAAAAATTACCTTCATACTCTATCACTTCTTTTCCCCCTACTGTGTTTATTTATTTCATTGCTATTACCAACATTATTGTGCTCCTGTGCCACCTGTTTGCAAGAAAAGGCATTATGGATGACAGCATTATCCAATATATCTTTCTGATCACAGTGGATCAATATTTCTGGAAGTTACTTTTCATTGTGTTATGAAATGCAAAATGCAGATAATCTATTATGTATTACGACTAACAAACCTGAGCAGAAACCTCAAATTTTACAATTGAGCTCTTGATTCTATATGTAGTTTACATATCCTTTATGTAGACTTAGTACTGAACTTTCATCTAAACATGTTTGCGTTAAGAATATGTGAACTTCTTTTGTTTCTACAGTTGAATGCAGGCTGTGAGATTTGCATTCTTACTTAGCAGCAAAATATGCTTTGTTAAAGATGGGTCTACAAAAGTGAAACCACTTTTTTCTTTCTGCTGATTTCAGATGCTTAAATGATGTTTTAAGTGGAGTGTATACTTCCAGGACTCCTCTCCTGAAGCAGACACTGTTGGGAAGGAAATCTTTTGGTTCAAAGCAGAACACTGGAAGAAAAACAAGCAAAGAAATAAGAAAAAAGACTAAATACAGTGGAGTGTAATTTGGGAAGAAATGTTCAGACTGTAATGGGAAAGTAGGACACAATAGTTGGAAATGCAGATGTCACTGCACCTGAGATCGATACTGTGTTAGGGACTGAACTGGTGAGTTACATAGAGCTGATAACTGAAATGCTGACAAAATGTTTTGCAGACATGGTCCTGGATATTTATTTGAAGAGACGAAGAGCAGGTGTTAACTGTAGGACTGGTTAGAGTATTCAGATGGGCTACTTATTTCCACAAGAAAATTTTAGCATTTTAAGAACTAAATGATTTATGTGAACATTGGCAGTGAATCTCCTAATTTTTGTTTGTTGTTTTGTTTTTCATTATTTTTAAAAAAATCTCCAATTGTTGAAACTGCCTCAGCAATTATAAAAGGAAAGTTTTGAAATATTATCTTTCACAACGTTCTGCTATGTGTTTTAAATAATTAGGACAAAGCATTTAAGAACATTAAGCTTAAAAATCCAAAACTGAAGTTTAAAAATATGAGACAACTCCATGTATTTTTTTATTTATTTTTTTTTTTAATAAATGGATCACAAAATAGATCTGGATTTTTTTTAGATTTTAATATATTGGGAATGGAAGTTGAAATCTGATTTAGACTGGGAAAACTTTTCTGCCTGTCTCTGGGTAAACTGACCATGGACATGCAAGGTGGATTAGCATTAAAGCAGGATCTGAAAGACTGCGGTATAGAGCTCCCTTGGGTCAGAAAAGAGTATATTCTGTTCCTTTTAATTGAGCAAATACTGTGGTCATTTGCAAGGGAAGAGGTTTCTTGGTAGTGGTTTTTTTTTTTTTTTTCCTCTGTGCCTCAAACTGACCTTGCTATATTTGAAAAATTCTGGGATTGGACAGGCTCCATTTATCCCAAAGTATGCTTTGAGGATGTTTGTTATGGCTTGATGATAGAATAACTGATGTATTCAAATAAGCATAAGTATCTTGGCATTAAACAATGTGCATATTTGTGCAGATTGTCCTTTCCAGCTCTCTGGTTCTTATGAGCATGGTGCTTATGGAACAAGTCAGTCGTTGCTGCTTAAAACTCCTGTCTGAGAGTCATGCTTCCCATTCTGAAGATACTATAAATGAGATAGTCAGTGTATCTTCAATGAAAACACAGCAAAGATTTTATTCAGAAATTTCTTAATGCTGCTTCTTCGATGATTTCTGAGTAGTGTTTTCTGTCTGAAGAATGCTTTTTTTCTTGCCTACATAAGACAGAATCTATGAGTCTTAGACATTAAGCAGTCTTCTGAATGTCACTGTCATACAATTCTACAGAATTCTGGGCTGCAGTGACCTGAAATTTCTAAGTTGGGAGTCAAACTTGTGATAGTATATAACAGCTGTTTCCTCTTCGGAAACTATTATGTGATTTTCACCATTTAGCTGGGGATAATTTTCAGCAAGCAGTCAGTGGGTTTACTGCATTTTGGTAATTTTCTTGAAACTATATTGGTTTTTCAGTTAGTAAAATATGTACACTATTGAAAACCACTTATACTGTATTTTAGTTCAATGTTTAATGTTTAGTGGTTTTTTTTATATCAAAGTTCTTCAAGTATTGTTCACTTATTAATACATACAACCATAACCAATTTACAAACTTTGTTCTTTTACACATCAGGAACCTGTTATATTGTTACTTAACACTAATATTTTAGTGGCTGCTGTCCAGGCCTCATTGCCACTGAAATTCTTTGGCAGTTCAAAAATAATCCAGATCCTGGGAATGAGAGTGCTGCCCATGCAGAATCAGATATGTATGTTGTAATTTTGCATGATTTTGACCTCTAGGAATGGGTGTCATACTATTTCTGTGAGCAGATACAGCTTGAAGAAAGAGGTATAAGCTGTTAATAACTGTCCATCAACAGTTTAAGCTTATCATCTAAAGCTTATGGAGTAAAAGTAGACAACATGCAGTGTGCCCAAGGGTAAATAAGGGTAGTGGAGTCTTATTTCTCTTCTAAGCAATGTCTGATAATATGGGTACAGGTTTACAGGCAGTTTTAAAATTGAGCTAGAAGTTTATCTAGGAGCTAGATATTTCTGAAATGACTACTGACTTTTGGTTCTGATATGTAAAAAGATGTTAGCTGAGCTTGTCAGACTAGTTAGCCCCGCTACTTCATACCACACTTTTATGTGGTTTAATGTTTGTATCCACAAAATTTGGTGTGCAATATAAATTGAATAAATTGAATGATGGTTAACCTAAATTATTTAATGATTAGTGCGTGACTACTAAAACGGCATACATTCCCAGGTAGTATGTGGGTGGGATTATTGAGACAATAGATGGAAAGAAAATTGGTAAACACTGCTCCTATATTCTTTTGTGTGACTCCTTAGTTGTAATGATTTAATGAGTTGAGACAGTCCATAGGAACAAGGCATCAATAGATTTCTTCCCTAAATTGTCATTGATCTTTTAATGTTTATAGGAGTTGGTTGCTGCTGCTGCTTTGGTTTCCCTGCGTGAAACTGAAAAGCTAGAGCTAAGAATACCATTAGGGCAGAACCTAGTATTTTACACAGAAGGGAAGAAGATGAAGGAATAAAATGGGGCAGGGGATCCCAAAGAATCTGTATGAGGAAGATAAAAATGGAAAGAGGGAAGATTCACAGGAAAGGAATTTATTGCAAGGAGTACTGCAATTTGGAATCACAATTTCTTACTTGAAAATGTTCTGATTTAAAAATTTAGCAAAGCAGCAGGCTGGGTTTTAAAATAATTAGAACTATATTTCCCTTTCATTTACACTCACTGTCTTGAAATCTTTATCTTATCATAGCTTTTCAGTTCAGAATTAAAATTAAGAAACATTTCATTTAATTTTTGTGTGCAACAAAGACTAATAAACCATGAAATCACATACTACATACTATATAAACACTAAAAGTTGATCCATACAAGTTTCATAAATAACTTAATGAAAGTTCACTCATACCAATTGAATCATATACTTATTTGGGATAAAGTCTCAGAACTAAATACACACGGGAATCAAGCCCTCTGTTCCTGTGCCTTACTCCAAGATTATTATCAAAAATAAAGGAGATTTTTAGGAAAAAAAGAAAAGATTACATTAAAAAAGGAAAGTTGATAACAAACTTACAGAAATAAGGCACATTTTTTCATCTTTCCCTTTGGAGTCTTTCAAAGAAAGATGAACAGAGAAGTTCCAATCATCCACACACGAATGGATGATTTTTTTAACATTGTGGATTTTATACTATACATTATCAGCTTCTACCAGAAATTATCAGGCTCACATTCTGGGTCTGTGTTGTGAAAATATGACTGAAATCTGTCTTATGGAGTTTAGTAAGGCAAATTATTTCTTATTTGTCAATAATTTAACAACTTTCTGATAACTCTAGGAGCAGGAGAAAAAAACCAGCTTAAGATGGTCTTTGCAAGTATCAAGCCCTTGGGTGTGTGTATCTTTCTACCCACCTATAATCTATTTTGTCTTTTAAATAACAATAAAAAAAAAAATCCAAGTATGTTATATTATGTAATTATTCCAGTCCTCCAACTGATTATGCATAGGTAGCAGTCCTAGTAAAGAACCTCACTGGATTCTTCGTGAGCACACGGATCCAGTTGTGTACTTGAAAAATGCTTTGAGGATCCCATCTTCTAGAGGAGGAAGCATAAAAAAGAGCCTGTAGATTCCAGAGAATTTTCCATACAACCTTAAACTGAAACAGGATGAAGAATTTAATCTGAATTTATGATTCTCAGAGGTGCTTTTTTAGTTGTGCAAAACAAGAGCAGACTATGTTTCAAGAAGTATTTTAAGGTGGCTACACCTTGTTCAGACAGATACAGGACTGTGTCCTGGGAGCAGAGGGAGGAAGAAGTGGGGGAGTGAGCAATCACCTGCATGGTTCTTAGTTACCATCTGGGCTTAAACCATGCCATGCTGGAAAAGCAACCAGTATGATCAGGTCCTGAGATGGCATTGGACAGCTGCAGCATGGATTGACAAGTGTCATGCACAGCCATGTACCTCATGTCATGTCCCTCATACCTCTGGTGTTCATTGTTGACCAGTTCCAGCTGTGCAATTCATTTTTAACTAATAGCCATAGCATTGGAGAATGGGCAATAGGACTATCTGCAGCTCTGTACCAGGGAGACAGAGAGAGAAACAGAATAAGACTGACCGTTAGTAGGACATAAAATACATTCTAAGCTACAGAAATGCCATTGCCTGCACCAACCCCTGTCTGTCCATTTGGTTTTGAGATAGGTACTTGGCCTTAAATATAAACTTGCATGGAATCTGTTCTTTCTGCCTAGAATTAATAAAGTCAAAGGTACTATTTTGAATATGATGTTTATCCTCAAGGGGAAATTTCCTCTGTATCGGTTCTCTGGTATGACAGTGACTGGAGCAACTCCAATCTTCTTGGGAGGCTCAGTCAATAAGGCAAAGAATAGGCTTTTGGTGGCATTCTGTGTGGTACCAGGAGACGTATGTATACAAAGAATAGTGACAAAGCTTTAGCTCCTGATACAGACTTCTCTGCTTTTACTCTCAGTAAGCGTCCCTTTGAGTCAGCCAGTTTCCTTTCTGTAGGTTGCAGAGGCTGGAAATTGGTGTGTAAATGTTTATGGACAATCAGAAAATCTTCAGGATCAGTGTCACTATACCTTGATAGTTCCACACAGCTGTGTAGGAAGGCATAAGAGGTGAAGAAAAGATTGCTAAATATTTCAGAGTAGAATCTCAAATTTATTTCTGTTAAATTTGTAACCTGATTCTGCATAACTTTTGTTTAAAAAGTTCTTTAGTCACTTAAAAATGAGAAACAAAATCAAACAGTTTAAAAGGTGATAAAGCACCTGAATCAACAAGTGTCAATCTGTAAATATATATCACTAATACCAAAAGCAGTGGTGAAATGCTCTGCTTGCAGAGAAATGATGCTGTAGTGCATAGGGTTCATTTGCAACAAGAAAATCTTATTTCTTAAAGACCACTTGTTTCAAAGAGCAAACTGTAGGCAGCTTTGCAGCATAAAGCACAAAGAACGACTTAGACTGAGGGTCTTCAATAACCTTTGTGATGTTAGGGTTAGTTTTCATGCATTATGAAAGAAACACACAACACAGTTTCAGGAAGCTGATCCAAAACTTCTGCAGAAAAACCACTTCCTACTTCAGTTTAATTCAGCAACTGCTGAATTATTTAAATTGTGCATCTGGAAAAGGATTCTTGCTTTCAGAAGGACTGTAAGTGGAACAATCTGAATATAGGTATTCAAGCTTCTCTGTGATGTGGGCAGAAAACATATCTTTGTGATTTAATCCACTTTATTTTTAATACTGCTTGTCCCTTTGCACCACATTCTTTTCATATTGTAGTTATGGATCATGGTAAAGAGTCATTTTTAATATTTCTAAAAGTAAAAAAAAGGATATCCTTTTCCTTCATGTTTTTCAGAATTAACTTGAAGACAAATCTTTACTAAGGACACAAATCAGTGGATTTTCTCTGGCTATCTTGCAGGCATTAAAGTAGCAATGTATTTAGATTATTTTTTTTTTTTTTACGTGTTCATCTCATGGTATCTGAATATCTCACTAGTTTTGAAGTAAATTTTTACAGCAGCTCTCCAAAGTAGAGCAGAACTATTAGTCCCATATTGAGAGTCATGAAATGAGGCACATTTGCAATTCATGAAACTTTTGAAAACAAAGATATGTAGTCTTGCTTTGAACTAGAACACATAAGCTTTATACTTTGCAGTTAGCCAGCTACAGGGACACAAATTCATTTTAAGATTTCTTTCATACCAGTGCACTGTGCTTTACGGCTGAGACAATTTCTCATAAATCATGGACCACAGCCTTCTGTGATAGAGCAGGGAATTGAATTCAGTTGTCACCAATATCAAATTAGGTCAATAACTACTTGCCCCCTGCCTACCTCCTGCCAAGAAAGAAGGAATATTCCTTACTCTGAGGAGCTGACTGTGTGTGCATTTGTGTTGGTGCAAACCTTCAACCGCTTCTTTCAGTTCACACTTGAGCACACAATAGTACAGAGAGGTCTTTATAAATGTCTAGGTAAGTATGCTACAGGTTGGGTTTTGGCGTGGGATTTTATATATATGGTTTATTTGAAGAAATTATATGGAATAATTATTTTAGGTAACTATCTTCTTCCTTTAAGAAACTGAGATCTGAAAGTCCTCACAAAGAGCAGGCATTTGTCTAAAGTTTGACTCATTAAAATCCTAGGTGGTCCTGTTTGGCTGGTCCATATTAATTGCAGCAATGAAAGTTAGGGTCAAGGGATCATGGAACAGCTGGTCTGTATTACTTTGACCTAATCTCAGGTGATATGGTCTAGGAAATAGTTAATTCTATTTATCAGCACTCTAGTAACTCACATCTTTAATAGTGTGATTGATCTTTATGCTTTGTAGACCTTTGCAGCTGTTCCTCATCATAAACTTCCTTCTCTGTATTCACCAGAATGGTCAATTAAGTTTCATAAATTATGAGAGTCTTCAACCACCAACACAGTATCTCAAAGTAAGCAGATACAAATTGTGCTGGTACAAAGCTGTACTAGAAACTCTTCAGGGACTGTGGAGAGGAAAGAGAGGAGCAAATGAACATAAAAGAGGTTTTTGTTGGGTTTTTTTTAGGCATCTTGCAATAGACAACATACAAACCATGAACTGAAAATATCAGCTATGATTACATATGAAGATTTGAAATACATTCAAAATATGGCACTTCATTAAACTGAATCAGTAGTTGGTAAATTATGTATGTGATTTGCAATGAAAAATCATGTGGTTTTCCAAAGGCTAATACAATTCAGTGTGGAATGTCAAATATTACAGTCATTACAAATATTTATGTTAATTCAAGACGATATGAGCAGCATGCAGAAGTTGAGAAATTGAACTTCATGTTTTTCATAGCACCTGTCACCTAACTGCACTGTAGCCACAGCAGCCTACACTCACAGCATTGTTTAATAAATTTTATATCTCTGCAAAGGGGTTTAATGCCAGCAGCTGTGAGAACTTGCATTTTCAGTTTGCTGAGTCTGGCATAATTAAATTTTCATCTATAACACTAGATTAAATTAAATCTTTATGTTGAGTGTATTGTAAGAAGCTGGATTAAGCTCTGAATTCTCTAGCTAACGCTTACAAAGTGCTTCTTGAAATCAGATCACTTAGATCACTTATCCTGTATACTGTTCATGAAGATAGATGTTCAATGCTGCTGCCAGAACTCTTTGTCAAAAGTTTATTCTGCCTGGGATAAAATTCAGCTGTTGCAACCAGTCTGTTTCATGGCAAAGGTCTGAGCCTGCTTCCCCTATTTGTTTTAGGAATACAATAACACATATTTAGGGGGATAGGAATCCCATTATGTTCATGAACATTATCCCACAGGCTGCTATTTGCAGAAGAGAGATAGGGTTTTGTGAATATTTTGAAATGTATTTTCGTAGTATTAACTGGGTCTATAGAAATATTTTTTTCTTTTTGCATTTAGTGACTTTGGTTTTAAATCTCAATTTTATTAAAAATTTGAAAGCAAATAAATATTTGACAGGAATTTAAATTTTTTTTTAAATATTTTAAAATTATTTTTTCATATGCTCCATATTCTATCCTTTTTCTACAACTAGTATGTATTTTTAATGACAACACAGTCATATATGCATGTAATATCAATTACAATAAATTCATTCAATTAGGGTTTATTTTAGGTATCACACTTAAGTGAGAAGTTTGGATAGCAAATTTTAATGTCTGTTCATGATAAACAGAAGTTTAAAATGTAGTTTGGAAAGAATCATTAGGTGAAGAATGGAATGGACATAACTGCTTAAGTCTGCTTAAAAACATTTCCACAGGCAAGGCCTACTGAAAAAAAATGTAATATATATATATATGTAAAAACTTCTTTGTAAACAGTCTACATTTAAAACCAGCAGCTTTTATACCAATGTGATTCTGATCTAATGATATTTTTTTGTATTTCTGGACATCATACAGTTTTACTTTTGATAGGAAAAATTAAAACATCATTTCTGGATGCAGTTGATAATTCAAATATACATATTGAAAGAACAGCCTATTCAGGGTAACATTTGTCTAGCAATTTTTCCTCCTTTAAATTCACTGCTTAATTTGCAGTGAATTAAGCATCAGAGATACAGAATAAAAGGAAGATGCACCATGTTTCCTGATCAAAGTTAGATACATGGATTGCTTTGCATGGCAAATGTTCATAATACTGGTATATCTCTGCCTTGTGGAAAAAGTGGTTAAGAATAAGAAGATATGATAAGTAAGGCCAATCAGTAGACTGTTTACAACACGAAGCTCTCTATTACATGCAGTTTTTAATTAACTGGATAGGAACTTTTTTTATTCTTTCTGACTACAGCCTGACCAAACAAAAGATAAAAAGTGTGATCTGGTCCAGTTCTGAAGCATAATAAACAATTTATCATTGAAGCATACGGACTGAAAAATCATTGTATTAGAAACATTCAGCATCCCAGTCACTGCACTCAAGGCTCTATTATAGACATAGGAGACTTTGTTAGAATGCTTGTCTCCAAGAATTGTCTTATTGTAAGACAAGGCATGGCAGGGGGATATAACTATCCTGGAAAAAGATAGGGCATTATGTTAGCCACAGTGAGGTGAAGACAAATTTAATATGTTAGTTTATGTGCAAAGCCTGTAGATTCCAGGTTTGTGTCATAGTACTATGACATACAGACAATTTATTGGCCTCTAATTTAAGAATAGACATAGTTTGATTTACTCATTTTGCAAGCAGTTAATTAGAAATTGAAACTATTGTTTTCTCTTTCTTCTGCTCCAGGCCTTCTTACCTGGATCACCTCCCTCATTAGGGGTTAGGGTAGTTTTAATCAGTACAGAAGAGACAGTTAAGACAACTCATGTTCCACAACAGTAATGGATCCATGGTGATGTGATGATGAAGGCAAGGAGCTTTGTATTCTCAAAAGAATAAATGTGTGGCCAGGGACATCTTTGGTGATTGTTACATCATCACTGTGTTCTGTGGGGGAGGAGTTAGAGAACGTGAAGTTAAGCCCAGAAAGAAGGAGGGGGTAAGGAGAGGAGGGAAAGGTGTTTTTAAGATTTTATTTTATTTCTCTTTACACTAGTCTAATTGTGATAAGTAAAAACTTAATTTCCCCAAGTCTGTTTTGCCCACGACAGTAATTGCTGAGTGATTACTCTGTCCCCATCTTGACACACGAGGCTTTCATTTTATTCTCTCTCCTCTGTCCAGTTGAGTAAGAAAGTGACAGAGCAGCTTTGGTGGGCATCTGATAACCCACCACAGACTTCAAATATATGCTCCTTTCTCCATTCTGTTGTCTTTCTTTAATACAAAAGAAATATTAAAATGTTTCAACAGCACTGACAATATTTGTCCTTACTTGATGCTCCTATTATCAAGAAAACGATTTTTTTTTTTTCCTCCCTTTTGAAACTGTCTCTATTCTCAAAAAAGAAAGACAGTGACTTTAGGAACAATTTGATTAATTAGATCTCAGATATCTAAGTCCATGCACATTAAGCCAGTTTGCCAGTTCATGTTTACTGTTTTTGCTTCAGTGTTTCTTCTCTGTTCCAGTGTTATTGAAAAATCACCCAAAATCCTATATCTGGTCCATACTAATGCTGAACTGATGCCTCCTGAACTTTTTGAACTCATGAAACTGGAGATTCCCTTGTTCCTTAGTTCAGCTGAATCCCATGTTTTTTAAACCCGTTAGCAGAGGCTCCAATTTTAAGGCATTATTTTAAGTTTCTCAGTGCTGAGAGGTATGCATTTCTGTGTGTTTTGTGAACTGACTCACCCTCTGGAGCTGCTTGTCTCTCTCCATTGTCTATACAGGGAACTAAACACATTCTGAAGTAAATGTTCTCCAGTCCTATATTCTGCTATTGTTAACTTGGGGAATTTGTGCCAGCATGCATGCTTTTAAAAAGTTTTGATAGTGTTTTCAAAATGGTTTTGTCAGTCCAGTCACACTCTCCATTTCAGGTAGAGCTTGCTGCTGTATTTCAAATAATGATTTTGAAAATTCCAGTAAATGTCTACTTCAAACTTTTTTGCCTTATAGTTCAATGACTTAATTTCCTAAGGCTAATGGCTCCCACTTCCATGCATGTGTTCATGATTAGATTTTTGGCTTAAGCCTCTAGAGAACAGGAAACTTGCTTTTGACATCTACAAGTAAACAAGAAGCCTTGCACTGCTTTACAGCTCTGGCTGTGTGGAACCTCCAGAGACAATGATAGTCTCTGCTGCTTTTGTCATTGAGCAGAGAGGAAAACTGATTAGGCCAGGGCCTTGTTTCCACTACACATGCGTAACTGTCCTCTTTGGACAGAGCTGAATGTACCAGGGGAAAAAAGTAGTAGTGCAACTGCTTGTGCAGCTTTTCAGTAAAAGGAGTCAAAATACTGACAGACACAATTCATGGGGGATTTTAGTTTTGGCTTTTGGATCTGCTTTGGAGGATTTTGTTATTTGGTTGGGTTGGTTTGTTTTTTTTTTTTTCATGGACTGCTACTAACCCTAAACTTCCCAGAGTAGTTTATTGAAACTACACAAAGAAAGTAATTTCTTTTTGGTTTTCTTGTTGGTAGTGTTGTTTGTTTGTTTCCCAATTTTTAGAAACTCTGTATTATTAGACCAATATTTCAATAATTTGATCAGATAATATTTACTGATAATTCCACATAGCAGGATATTTACATTGGATTTGAAGTACACAGGATACCCCATAAATTTAGAATCATAGAATCACAGAATCATAGAATAGTTAGGGTTGGAAAGGACATTAAGATTATCTAGTTCCAACACCCCTGCCATAAGCAGGGACACCTCACACTAAACCATCCCACCCAAGGCTTCATCCAACCTGGCCTTGGACATCGTCAGGGATGGAGCACTCACAACTTCCCTGGCCAACCCATTCCAGCGTCTCACCACCCTAACAGGAAAGAATTTCTTCCTTATATCCAATCTAAACCTCTCCTGTTTAAGTTTAAACCCATTACCCCTTGTCTTGTCACTACAGTCCCTAATGAAGAGCCCCTCCCCACCATCCCTATAGGCCCACTTCAGATACTGGAAGGCTGCTATGAGGTCTCCATGCAGCCTTCTCTTCCCCAGGCTGAACAGCCCCAACTTTCTCAGCCTATCTTCATATGGGAGATGCTCCAGTCCCCTGATCATCCTCATGGCCCTCCTCTGGCCTTGTTCCAACAGTTCCATGTCCTTTTTATGTTGAGGACACCAGAACTGCACATGAACAGAAATGCCTCATGTTGTTTTATTTCCTTATCATAGTAAAATTTGGTTTATACTTGGATAGAGGTATCCTTGTTCACCTCCTTTGTGATAGTCTTTGTCATGTATGACTACATACTTTTGGGGAGCTTGCTGATTTATATACTGGTGGCATGTCAAAGATTTGCATTATAGGAAAATCCACCTGCAATTTTCTGTGTTGTGATCCTCTTGAGTGGTAATGTGAAAAAGAATAAAAACATGCAATGGAAATTAATTACTCAGGAATACTCCACAGTTAATTGTGGCAAATAAAGGAAAAGCATTTGGGATACATTCACTGCTACCATGCTGCAAGAGAAGCATAAAATAAAAGTTATTGTTGTATGGTGTTATCCTGAAATACACATTCAAAGCTTTAGTTCTAGATCTTTTTGACATATCTGGAGCATCTGACAACATCTTCAAAAATTTTCCACTTTTTCAACTAGCCTTCAACACTTGTGAAATGAAGTGACTACAGAATGCCATGTCAAAACTCCATTCTCTCTTCCTTGTCTTTTTTTAACAGTAATATGTTCACAGGAAATAGATTTGAGACTCTGGACTGAATCAGGCTGACAAAGTCTTGCAATATTATTAAGTAGTAAACGTTGTTTGTTTTGGCCTACTTCCTAAAGTCTTTATTCTTTTATTGCTTACCATTTTTCTTTCTTCTCAGGAAAAGCTTATTTTTCCCACGTGCAAAAAAGTGTGGAGGATGACTGAGATTAATAATGTTACTTGGTTCTAATGAAATCAGCATTAAGCATCTTTGTTATCCAAAAAGATAATTGTCCTTTTCACATTTATATGGTGTAATTTTGTTATCTTTCATAGTATGTATGTATGTGTGTAACATCTACATTCAGTAAGCCATGTAGATGAAAACTGATTAGCTAGAATTTTTAGTGATTTGTCCAAACTCAATTTTTTAATCTAAAGAAGTCTCACTTTCAAAAAGCCCTAAATATTGATGATACATTTCTTTTAAAAGTGGCTACTGGATGAAAACACTTCAGGCTGATCTATAATTAGTGTCTGTATTTTTTATTAAAGTTAAAAAAAAAAAAACTCTTGATGTTTTTAAAAAATGCATCTAAAGGTGAATGATGAAGAAGTTGGTATTGAATGTTATGCCCATGTGTGTAAGAGAAGGGCAGCAGAAAATACCACAAAGAATGAAATGCTGCAGAATTCCAAAGAAATGCCAGGAGCCTGATCCTCAACAGCTTGGAAGCAGCTTTTTGTTCTGATGGCTAACTGAGGCATGGCAACAAACACAAGATAGTATCTCCTATTTATTCCTTCTGTGTACATAAAAGAGATTTTTGTACTTTTTTGATAAATAAATAAGAGTGCCTTAAAGACATAGTTGGCTTCACTAGAAAAATTCTTCTTTTACTCAATCCAAACCAGTTCTCGTGATCCAAACTATGACCTTAGTGCAATGGCCACAGCAGGAAATAGGCAGAGAGCAGATGAAACACTGGGAAAGTTTTAAGAAGTCGGTTTTTCTGTTAGGCTGTTGCTACCACATGTGATTTATATGAACACATATTAAATGAGGAGCTGATATCATCACCTGTTGTTAAAATTTCCTGCTTTTTATTAAGGTTACTTTTCTATTATCTGTTGCATACAACTTTCTTTAGTTTCTCCATCTTGTTGAAATCTTTCAAGTTTGGCACCTGCATGAGAATTTATTTTACTTTTTAATTCAGCAAAAACTAATTGCATGGTTTCAAGAATGAAGCCAGAGGAAATAAATTAGCATGTAAAACCTTCCTTGGTCTTTTCCTTGAAAAACTACAATTCAGATATTTATATGCAGAAAGGGGAATTGGCAGCCTTTTTATTCATTTGGAAGTCTGCCAATTTCCTTAAAACATGAAAATTTGTTCAGGTAGCAGTTTCCTTTAGGAAACTTCCATTGGTACATCCTCAGTGGATGCTTCACAATGTTCAGTGTTGATCCATCATTGCTTGTATCTCCTACGCTTCTTATTACTGACAAGATTGGACTTTTGCTGTCATCACAGTGGGACTAAGCAGAGAAACTTTAGAGTATGTGACAAAAGCCAGGCTTACTTGCATGAGCTTCTCTATTTAGGGAGCGAGTCACTATTAGGCACTGGACTGAAAAGCATAATAAATATTGAAGTGTTCTGGATAATCTGTTTGTTGTTGGGTTGGGTTTTTTTCATGATATGACATAATACCTTGTTTTGTGGTTTCCAGACAACAAGAAAAATGAAAGCATCTCATTCAAGGTTGGTGTCTTAGAACTGGGGTGAAGGGACTCATAGCCTAATAGCACCTGATTCTAGGAGAAATAGTAAAGGCGGAAGAAGGGAGTCAAGTGTCTACACTGCAAAACATTGAAGATGTGCAATGAACTGCTGCTTAACCGAAACCAAAACTGAAACGGATTATATAGGAAGATGAAACAACAAAGCTATGTATTATGTTCAGGGAAAGTTGGAGGAGGGATAGTTGCCACAGGCAAAGATTTGACCTGACTTGGAATGTGGATGAAGTGAAATAGTCTGACAGATATATGGACATGAGAAGCCAGGAAGAAGGCTGGATGGAAAGAAAACAAAAAGGAAAACCAATGAATACCAACACTGGTTAAAGGATTGAAGGGGTAGGTAATGACAAAGATAAACCATCTGGAATTTAATGAGAGATGGTTGGGGGATATGACATGCAACACCAGAAATAAGTGGAATAATGAATATTGGTATAATGAGTATGAGCAGAGAAACCAAGAACAGCAAACACACCCATGGGATGATTCCACTCCCTTCTTTCAGTGCTGTGTGATCAAACAGGAGATGTATAGGAAAACCAACTAGAAAGTAGTGCTATCATGTTTTGTGCAGAAGTTGTAATAAGGTGTGTAATAGAACATAAAATATGGCTTCATGATGAAGATGGGGAAACTTGCCTGGAAAATTGCATTTAGATGGTGATTTTAAGGGCAGTTTATGCCTGATGTTTGTCTTTTCCTTTAAATCATCAATGTCAGAAACTGCTACTAAATGTGTAGTTGTCTTTTTTCTTTCTTCTTTTTTCCCATTTGAATGCACTCACAACTGAAACAAAAATTAATAAAAATTGGTTTTAATGTATTTGCAATGCTATAACACTATAAAATGCACAACCACCACTGCCAAAACCCATCAGGTGATTCAACGAAGATTTACAAATACTTTAGATCTTAATCTCAAAGCATCTCAGTTTTCCCCTTTTTAAACCAGAGATGATATTAGAAAGTCAATTTACCAAACCCTGGTCAAAATAAAGTGACATTCATGATGTTATGAAGCTGATGACCTAAATGTACTTGCAGAATTTAGTAAGATAGGCTTCAGAGTAGTTTGAAGTTCTAGCAATGTGCAGTGAAAAAGGCATGGGGTCACATACTGAGCAATGGGAAGAAAATTATATATAGCCGTTTATTTTCTGGGAGGGGAGCCGTTTATTTTCTGGCAGAGAGGGGACTCCTCTGCTGCGAGGAGGATTTTATTACTCAGTCTTGCAGTAAAGAAAAAAAAAAAAGGCCTAATTTGTTTTGTATATTGATCTTGGTTTAGCTGACAGCATTACTGATGGCATCTCTGAATTTGTAAATGTTTTACTGTCATTTCATGGTTCTTAACTTTTCAGTGACACATAACAAAAAAAAAATTAAAGGTCTTTTATGGAACAAATCCATCACCTTAGAAAGAGGTAGATTTATGGAAAAGGGAAATAAATACAAAGTTTGCCATTTCAAATTCCTATTTTAAGGTTCCCAGTTTGGTTTTTATCTTATTGTGAATATTATGCTGAACATTTCAGTTCTCTGTGTTGTTCAGTGTATGCTTTCTGTTTTCATTACTTTATAATTTGCTTTTAGTATCTAAAAAATCATAAAAAGGACATGGAACTGTTGGAACAAGTCCAGAGGAGGGCCAAGAGGATGATCAGGGGACTGGAGCATCTCACATACGAAGATAGGCTGAGAAAGTTGGGGCTGTTCAGCCTGGGGAAGAGAAGGCTGCGTAGAGACCTCATAGCAGCCTTCCAGTATCTGAAGGGAGCCTATAGCGATGGTGGGGAGGGGCTCTTCATTAGGGACTGTAGTGATAGGACAAGGGGTAACGGGTTCAAACTTAAACAGGAGAGGTTTAGATTGGATATAAGGAAGAAATTCTTTCCTGTTAGGGTGGTGAGGCACTGGAATGGGTTGGCCAGGGAAGTTGTGAGTGCTCCATCCCTGGCGGTGTCCAAGGCCAGGTTGGACAGAGCCTTGGGTGGAATGGTGTAGTGTGAGGTGTCCCTGCTTATGGCAGGGGTGTTGGAACTAGATGATCTTAATGTCCTTTCCAACCCTAACTATTCTATGATTCTGTTTGTCTTAAACATACCTTTTCTACTTGTTATATCTTCCAAAAAGATATTAAACATAAAAATACATGTATGTGAAAAGATACCTGTATAAAAATGCATATATGTTGTATTATGAGCAAAATTTCCCAGATAATAAAATCTTATGTTTCAAAAAATTAAGAGTTTTGATGAGTTTTGAAAAGTTTGAAGTACTACCCCTGCCATCTACTGGAAGTACAAGGACGATGCATTTAAGTTGTATTATAACTGTTCTAACCAATAACATTTATCACCCTACTACATTATTATAAGACATTTTCCATTTTTTTTTTGAAAACTGAATGAACTTTAACCTGCTCTATTTCATTCATTGTCTCATTAAAAAATGGCAGTCCTAAAACTTAACTCAAGTTTTCTACTCCTCAGGTGTTACAGATTTTTAAGTAACCCACAGTAAAATCTAAACAAGTATTGACAATCAAATGTAAGAAATACATTTGCCTTGTTCTTCTGCCCCATTCTTTCACCTTGTTCTTCTGCCCCATTCTACATGCTCATTCATTTTTATGGATCTGTACAACTTGCAGTTGAAGTGAGGGTGAGCTGTATACAAATAAATGAGTTTTCGGGTAGCTATTTATGTATTTCTTTGAAAAAGAATATTTACAGTATTTTTAAATATCACCTTACATAAGCAAGTGCATTGTTGAAGTTTTTTTTCTTTTTAACATGGGGCACCTTTTTAAGGGGCTGATAAATTATATTAGCTCCATTTTCATCTCCTTTTGACTCTTAGCCCTGGTCCCATAAACCACAGTAGTTTTATTCCAGCACAGTCACTTTCACTGATTAAAAATCAGATGAAATCATATAAGTCCATTAGACTTATGTTGCCATTGGTTTTGGGACATTTTGACTTAAATACCATTTGATTTGATTTAGTAATCCAAAAGTATTTGACAACATAAAAAATAAATTATAGTTATGGCTACCATGAGATACGAATTCCCTAGGTTGCATGCAATCCAATAAAATTAATTTTTATATAAGAAGCAGTATTTTGTCTGTACATTAACAGAAAAGGCTGATATCAATTCTTTGATAGGTCAGGTTTTGGTCAGATTAAACTGTGAAAGGAAGAGAAATAATTAAGTGTGCATATACCTTTTTTAAATCTGTTATTAACCAAACCAAGACTGGCCTAAAAGGAAAACAAAGAAAGTTACCATTCAGCATCAAGGAAGTATTGCTGAATTCCTAAGAGATTATTCTAGAAATAAACCTTTTCAGCCCTGGGAAGGCTCTTTTACAAGACTACAAGACTGGATACCATTTAATATTTGGTCCTACTCAGCAACATTTTTATTGTCCATCATTAGACACTCTCAGAGTACTACACTATGAATAATTTATGACTAAAATTGTTATCCTTTTCTAGAACTGTTGTCAACAATAAATTATATATTTATTCTTCTTTCTTTTAGCTTATTAATGTCTATTAGTACATATCTTATCCCTTTACTAGAGAAAGAATGATTAGGCAGTTAAATACATTTTCACTCTTTAAAATCGGGTTTCTTCTTTCTCACACTGGGATAGGAATCTTTTGTAATCTGTATGCCAGAAACAGACCAGACAACCTTGGACAATATCAGTGGAAAATATAAATGCTTTAGTCAAAGAGAATCTTGAACTTTTGCCTTCTGTTTGAACTGTATATATGCTAGTTTAATTATGAAAGAGTACACAGTGTCTGGATTCTTAACTATTTAGTTTAAAATGGATTTACTATGGTAGGTATATTATACTGGCATTTTCCCTTATTTCTAGCTAATAAAAATTTCTGGAATCTTTTGACAGTGGGATAAAAATTATTATGAATTATGAATATATTTTATTACTGTAATTTATTAATGAGATATATAAACCCACTTTTGAACAGTGGCAAATTCATTTAATCTGAGAGATGGAATTAGGCTCCATGATGAGGCTGGGTTTGCTCTGTGCAAAGCTAACCACATACACCTAAACATCTGAAAGCTATAAATATCTAAGATACCTTTTTCATAAATTATTTATGTATGCTCCTCTGATGACCTCTAACTCAACTTCAAACTCCATTGTAAGATATTCCTGCTTTCCAGGCATTTTAGTACAAGTAACCCTATGGCTGTTAGGTTTTTCAGTATGAGCTATAAACTTTACTTTCTTTCTCTGCACATTCTGGGGAAAAAGTATTTCACATAAGCAGTCTTCATGTGTTCCAGAATGATTTTTTATCTCTCCCTTTGACTTCAGAGAAGAAAGAATTGAAGGCAGGTAGAGAGCTTTTTGTTTATGGATTTTTTTCCAAGATCTGCATAGCTCTAGGCCAGACCGGGTTAACTATTAACAGTTTAAATTAAACACTTCACATGCATAATAAAAACCAGGTCTCTTGTGTTGTTGCTGAGGCAGAGTGGCTCTTTTTATTCAGTATGTGCTTTGATAGCATTCCAAATTCATCTTTTTGCATTTAGATGGGTTAAGTGGTGCCTGAAGGATGATTCACATGTAACTACAAACAGCAGAGCAGATAGTCCACAGCAAAAGAGGAAATATTAAAAGATGTTTTTCTTTTTTAAATAAAATGTCATCCAAAGTTTAATATCATGTGGAGCAGACATATGCTCATTCTACATTTCCCCATCAGAACTGCTCTTTTACTTAAGTCAGGCAAATTTCTATGCTATTGTCTTCCCTACAGGTGTTCACCTACTGCCACCAGATAAAAAAAATCTTACCGCTATTTATATAATTGAGTCCCCTTGCAATGTTATTTCTGAATGTTGCAGAACTGCAAGGTTCTGTAATTTCTTTGTTCCATAAATCTCTGAAGTTACTTTTTCATGGACTTTGTATGAGATGTTCTCAAACATGCAAGACTTACCAGTTAGATTTACTAAAATCAGAGGTGAAGCAAAATGAAATGCTTCCATTAATGCATGCAAATTTTTATTTCTTCTGAACTAAACTAAATTAAGTTGAACTGCATAAGCCTCTTTTTATTAAATGAATGCTTTCCTCCCCCTCTTTTCAGTATCCCAGGTTCTCTTTAGTAATTTTGGATTTAGATTCTAGGAAAAAAATCAATAAGAAATTGCACTCTCTTATTTCTATGCTGTCTCCTTTTAGCATTGTAATTCTATCAATGGGATTTGCTAATTTGCTTTACTTTTGACTTAAAGAAATATTTTGTATAGTAGTCTAGCAGCACATACTAAATTGAGGTTGTGATTACCTAACATTAAAATCGACATAGCACAGAGGTTTTCGATGCTAACCTTGTTTTGTTGGAGAAGGAATTTTGGGCAATGTAACTTTCCTTTAACGATTTCAGTTAATGAAAATCACTCTCTGTTGGTTTGGTTTTTGGTTGGTTTTTTTTTTGTTTTTTGGGTTTTTTTTTCAATCTTTGCAGTTTAGAAAGGGAAGAAATTCTTTCATTAATTTGTTTTCTGATAGAGGAAGTTCAAAACTGAAGCTTGCTTTTATTCATCAGAAACTATGTATTTGCTGGAATGTATTTTCATGGTATTTTGACAAGCAGGAATGTTTGAAGGAGCCTTAAGAGCTTACTGCTGAGTTCTCTTCTATCTGCACTGTATGACTCCTTTCCTCATCCTTGACTGATGACCTGAAGACTTCTCTAAAAACAAACAAAATACAGAAAGGTATTTAAAACTACGATTGGTCAAATAAAAATTAAAAAAAAAAAGTTAGAAATGAAAATGCTGTTTTTAAAGTATTTCTGAAAGCATTGGGTAAGTAGTCAAAAATCATAAATTGGTGAAAAAATTGTAGATAGCAGAAGTGAGAAATGGATGAAAGTAATCTGTAATAGTTTAAATTAGACTTTGGTCTTATATTTATGCCTGTCAAATAAGCATTCTGTACTGACTCTACACAAAAGATTTTTTCCTGAGGTGCCCAGCTTTTTCTTTGATCATGATAGTATATTTTCCTCTGTTGAAGCCATTCAGAGCCAGATGCTGAGGACTGCACTTCTTTCTGGTATGTCCATTTATAAAATGACAGATAGGGTAAAATCATATTAATTCCATGTACACATTTCACCAACTTGAGTGGGTGATAAAGGATCTAAAAAAATTAATGACGTGCTAAACGATTTTTGGAACTAACAATGGCATGCTGGAACAGCTGCATTTACCTGGTTAATAAAAGAGCATAAGCACAGAAGTGGGAAGAAGGCAGATAGTTATGTTTTGATTACAGCCTGAAGCCTATATGCCCAAACTGAATTTTCAGATCTCCCACACTTGTGTGACTTCGTCCATGTCAGTTAGTCTTTCATATGCTCCAGCCTTGTACCATCAGCAATGACCGTATTTTTCCTATCTTCCCAGAGTTATTGAGGGAACCTTGTGGTAAGAAGTTCTATCTAGCAATGACAAGCAATGACGAACAATGACAAAATTGAAAAATTGCTTTGTGACTTTAGCCAAATAAGAAGTAGTGCTCTTATATATATTTAATTTCAGTCTAAACCATTTTTAAAAGATTAGGCATAAAAATGCCACCTGGGTAATCTTGTTCTGAATAAATCATTTGTCTACAGACTTATTAATCACCACCTTAACTGATGAGTCAAAGTTTCTCTTTCATTTAAGTTGATTATTTATTTAAGGTATATAGTAATGTGGCTCACTTACTAAAAAAAATTATAAAAAAGGAACCTTTTTTTTTTTTTTCTCCAGGTTATATCTGGTCTCCTAGAAAACCATTTCCTTCTTTAGAACAGCTTTCATGCAGAAATAAGATTTCTTTCAGCAGTAGTGAATCTAGGATAAAGGATACTTTCCACCTCTGCATTTTGTTGGGTGCCTAAGAATAATGTAGGCAGCCAGCACCTGTGCTACACATGAGCTCTTACAGAGAATCTCACAAACAGAGTGAAAAGATTGATAACAACCCAGATTGCAATCTTCTTTATGCAGCTCAGGTATCAAATGAGTAATTTGCTGTCCATAGCTTTGAGAAGCTCGAATATAAAAGCTCCAAGAGATAGGATAATGCTATTTTAGTGATTACACTGTTTTTTCTAACTACTTCCAGGGCTTTTGCTTTCAGTTCTGACTTAACAAAAAGATAAGCCTGAAAACAAGCCAGATACTTATTAAATGCATAGCATATGTCTAAGAAAAAAAAAAGGTCTGTAAGATTTATAAGGTGTTTATGTATAGAAGATTCAATCTCATGGACAAGTGCTAAAGGCTGTGTTTAATTTTATTGGTGTTTAGAAATCCTGATTAAAAGAAGTTCTTCGTAGTAAGATCTAACTCTTGATAACATTTTTCAGGACCTAAGAAAAATGCTTTTACCTTATTATAATAAGCATGTTGCCCGACCACAGCTGGGAGGGCTAACGAGTGAGGAAAGGGTGGGTTGCACTTTGCATCTTCTCCAATCTTTGGCATACTAGTGCTCTAGTGAACATATAATTTATCATCATTTTTCATGACACATGCTCAGTAGGCAGTGGAATAAGATAATGAATTCCAGACATGTAGCTCTTATATCTAGCTTTGTCATAGGCAGGAATTTAAAGCAAGTCTCTGCCAAAATGATTTTAGGTCATAGTAGCTAAACCTGAATCAGCTATAAACATTTCTTCCAGATACTTTTAGCTAAGAACAGCAACACTTTAGGACTTATCTTCTAAGTATACATAATCTGGATATCGGAAAGTATATGTATCTGGTGAAGTATATGTAGGTAAAGTAACAGAGAGAGCATGTGAGACATGATCTTGCTTTAGCTTGTTTGTCATAGGACCCAGTTTTACTATTATCTTTGGTAAAGATTGTGGAAACATATGCTTAATGACATGGTTCAACGTTTGTTTGTGACAAAGGATCCTCAAAATCGCACTGAAAGTTTGCTATAGCTTTAAATTGAAGGCTTACTATTTTTCAGGAAATCAGAGCTGGTTTGTAGATTACTTTTTATTCTGTAAACACAAAGTAAAAAATGTGTTTAGGTATTATTCTTCTCACATTTCTACCCAACTCACTACTTTTTTTGACTTTGGTAAACTTGTAGACTGATTGTAGTACTGCTAATAAGACAAATGTTTAAAATGAAATGTAGAATCCTCCCTGAAATACCTAATTATTTTTAAAAACTCATGAGTGAATCTGAGTTTTCAGATATGGATATTCTCATTCTGCCTCTGGTGCAGTATTCTTTTCTTATTATTATTCTCCATATGTACACAAATAAGGGTATAAACATTTAACATCTTCAATATGCAATTTTTCAGTCTTAGTGGTTCTAGCACCACTTAGAATATGTGGGAAAAAGCACCTTCAGTATTTCAAATAATATCCATGGAGAAATGCACAATTGGGATGTCCACTAAGGCAAAATTATTTCACCACAATGTTATTCCATTATATTTTTCTCAAAATCCCATATTCTTTTTCATGCAGCTGGAGAAAACAAACTAAAACTCTCTTCCTGTATATATTTAAATGTTTGTAGAGCATTTCAAAATTTAAACAAATAGCTACGTCAGGAACGGATGACAGAACAGATGCTGGTTTAAAACTAGCTTCATGCACCTTCCTTTTACAGTTTTAATTAACTAATATTATGAGTAATTTATATCTAAGACAGTGTATACTACTCTGCATTTCTCCATCCTCTGCTAACCCAAAACGCCTTCTCAATATTTGGCCCACATGGTTGGCAGAATAGCACTCCTTCTCCCTCCTTAGACCCCATTCTTAGTCATTCATCACCAACTAATGCACTCTATTGGTAATGGTTTTAATTTACAAGCCTGCACTCCACCATGATAGGAATCTGCAGAAAGTCCAAAGTCTTACTAACAAAAACCATGTACTATCTCAGCTTATTATAGTGGTCCATACCTGATTTCCCTAGTGTGATGCTGTGGACACCTCTGCCAGTTACTGTTCATCTACAGGCAACTGAAAATGCGCTCTGTTAAGAGAGGTAGGTATTTCTCTGCTATTGTAAGCCATTGTGTCAGGGCCTTTCTTAAAAATATATTTTCTCTGTGTGTGGTTCTGTAAATATTGTCTCTAGACTGTTAGTGCAATTTTGAGAAGGAAGAGAACATAGATTCTGATCTCAGTGAAGTCAATGGGAATTTGGAGGTTTTGCTGAAATACAGATTATTATATTTAGTAAAAAAGGTACTTTTATGAAAGGAAGAATATTGATAGCTGCTTAGTGACAAAATATGGGTTTGAGAAGTCAAAGGTACAGTCAAGATAAATAAAGGTGTGTAGTTAATTAGAAGTGTACTCAGCAACCATCAATCACAATCCTACTTTCATAGGTGCTACTACTTGTATTGGAAATCAGGTATAAGAAACCAAATATAAGGGAAAGGATGAACCAGAAAGACAGACATCATAAAAGCTGCTAACTGCTCTTCCTGTATTTTAAATATGAAAGGCACATAACACAAAGATGAGCATTCCAATTCTTTCTCCTAAGGGGAATTGTGCTACCCAACAGAAAATCTAAAAGTGATACCTGTTTCTGATAGATATCTGTAGAACATGCTTATGTTTGTGCTCCATTTCTTGAAATTATGTGGAAGACTTATAGCTTTAAAAAACAAAATAGAAAATATTTACATTTTGTAGGGCTGTAATTTGTTATGAAATCAACTTGCATATAGCAATAATATTGTTATGATTCACCACAGAGTTGTCTGAAGAATTTTAAATGTTTTGAAAAATCTGATGCTTTATAGGTATCATATTTCTTCTTATTGCCTGCATCATCTGATTAACTTTGAAATCTTTGTCATTATTTCTAAATTGATTTAATTTTAAAGAGATATTTTTGTGCTTTTAAGTTACATTTATAAAGCTTAAGAAATTACTAGGCTCATAATGAACCCAGACCCATAGATCTAAAGACATTCATCATAAAGCCAGTCAGACTGGGAATTTTGCTTGGGTCCAAGTGTTGAATATTCCTCAGCAGTTTTCTTATAAACTATACTGAGTGACAGATGAGCAAAATTTCAGGGACTAAACTGATTTAACTTCAGCTGTGTTGTTCATGGTACCAGTAACAACATTTATTAAAACAATTGACGATTGATTATAAAACTACTCTGCAAAATTCATCAGGCTAATATGTAATCAGTGCCAACTATTGTAAAACTTACTAATAATTGTACAATCACTGAATATTAGTCTTTAAATATCTGTAAATATTTTGTCATAAATACTTCATGTTTCATCTTTTTTTCTTTTTTTAAGCATGCAAGTCACAAAATTTTCTATGCACGTTCAGTGATGAGTACAAACAATTGGATTTACAATGAGAAATACATGCTGGAGTTTGCAAATGAATTCTCTGAGTTGTGAAGTCTTTTATATGTGGTGAACTAGGTCCCAACCTCTGGGTCAAATGTCATGGTGAATTACAATAATTACAATTTATGGTAAAGACTAGAGTAAGGTTTGAAACCTGTCAGTACATATCATGAAGTAGAAATAAATTATAGCTTGTCATAAATGACAGATTTCTGTTAGGTATTTTCTTTCACTTTGACTGCATCAGACCTTTATCCACCCAGCAATTAACTTTATTCACATTAATATTCAGCAGTGTTGACAAGACTGACACAGTAAAACTCAGTTTGTATAAAAGTAAAGACAGTTTGATGTAGAGCTATTATATTGTCTCATAATTCATGTTGAGAAGTAGATCTTGATAAATGAAGAACAAAGCTATTGATTCTGGTGTTGACTTGCTGTGCCAAAAAGGGCTCTGATTTTATGTTTTTCAAGGTACACAATTTTTGTTTGGAAATAAACAGTAATTTTATCTAAGTGTTAGTAAAACTAATATTAATACCCTGGTATGAGCCTTTTTATTATTTCCATATATTCACTGGCTCCCTAGAACTTTTTTGAATATTTAGAATAACTGTGATTACATATAATGTTCAATAGAACCAATAACATACTTAAACCACAATAATATATTTCTGTAATATATAATAATAATATATTATATATTTAAATAAAATATATATTGAATTTCTCTGGGACAGAAAAATATGTACTACTGCTACCTCTGCTAAGACTATAGCAACACAAAAGTTAAAAATAACTTTTCTACTAAAGTGGAAAGGAAATAACTACTGAAAACAAAAATGTCTTTGGCAGTTGGTGTATCCATCCCATACAATATTACCCACCAAGAAGTGAAGTTAATAATGAGAGAAAGCAGGTTTCCCAATGTTTAAAAGAAGTGTTACAGATGTCATTGAGAGATTTAACAGCTGCTCATTTCAGGTTTATAACATTTACTCAAATTACATTTACAAAATTGCTGGTGCATAGTTGAAGCCATTACATGGACACAAACTCTAAATTAAAAGTACAGAGCTATGAGCTTTCTTTTGGTGCCATTTTGCTTTCATAGTGTCTCTTCTGGAAGAATCTGAAAGCCAGTAATTAATCAAGGCTGATCTCAGGCACAGAGTTTGAGTTAGATAAATAAGATACTACATTGCCATAGATGACAGAGAGGCTTCTGTAGAGCTTCTCACCGAATGCGGCAATCTTGCAATACCTTTCTTCACAAGGTTTCTGAATGAGATGGAAAAAATATTAATTCATGCCAGCATTGCTTATAAGTTTAGTCTCTCCTTCCTTGTCCTTTACCATTGAATCTGTAGATTCAGATAGGGGAAATTTACATAAAAGGAGTCTGAGTCTCTATTGCAAGATAGCCTTCTATTACTACTTCAATATACTGAGATTGCAATACAGGTAAAACAAGGACATAATAGAGACAACTCATGAATCCTCCACAATATGTTTTACAGTGCAGTAAACAGAAAGGGGGTAAATCTCATCACAGAAGGACTAAAACATAGCTTATTGTTATTTCTTGTTATCAAAAGGTTTCCTGCAGCAAGGGCAGCTGAAAGCAGATTGCAGCTGCTTCTAAGCTGTTTTAAAGCTTAGAAGAAGAATTCTTCTTGTAAAGGAAAAATTAAGCTTACTTTAAAACTGTTTTGTTTTTCCTTTCTCTTTTTCATTATAGACTTATCAAACAAAGACCTGTACATTTTAAAAGACCCAAGTAAGTTTTGTTGTTCCTTTGGAGTTGGCTGCTAAATTTAGGGGTTGCTGTCTAAACATGTGGTCACAGAATCATAGAACACAGAACAATTAGGGTTAAAAAGGACCTTAAGAACATCTAGTTCCAACCCCCCTGCCATAAGCAGGAACACCTCACACTAAACCATCCCACCAAAGGCTTTGTCCAACCTGGCCTTGAACACTGCCAGGGATGGAACATTCACAGCTTCCTCCCTGGGCAACCCATTCCAGCACCTCACCATCCTAACAATAAAGAATTTCTTCCTTATATCCAGTCTAAACCTCCCCTGTTTAAGTGTGAGCCCATTACCCCTTGTCCTATCACTACAGTCCCTAATGAAGAGCCCCTCCCCAGCATCCTTATAGGCCTCCTTCCTCTTACCCAATATAGGTCCTCTTATCCAAGTGTGGTGCAGCTTTTCAACCTAGAAGACTCACCTCTAAAAAAGAATTTAATATTGAGGGGAGAGTGCTGATGGTATCATTCTTACCTCCAGGAACCCAGGATGAACATAAATTCTTTGCTTCATGGAAATTTGTCCCTTTGTTTCCACATACCAGGCTGTCAGGCAAAATAAATACATCATCACTTCTCATCAGTCTTATGAATCTAAGGTGAAATTTTATTTTGGCTAAACTGTTTGATAAATTTATAAATGGTTTTATGATGAATTATATGAATGGATCAACTTACGCTTAATTATAGTTTTCAGATAAGACCTTTACTACAAATGCTCATCAACCTGTTCATAAATTCTGCCTGAGGCTCCAGTGATTTCATTTTGTGGAAAGAAAGCATTTTCTTGCTATTTTGTAATTCCTCATGTCTTTGGCTTCCTATCACATTTTCTACTCATTTCTCCTGCTGAGTTTAATCATAATTTTCACAAGTGATGAAGGCCTTCAGAACTTACTACAACTTGTTTGGAGATGCAGGCTGTGAAAATGAGACTTACAGTTAAACTAGTGAAGGGCAAACTTAGGCAGTTGCAGTCTGCAGCTCTCCAGCAAGTTCACCATAGAAGCAATCTGTGCAGTACATATTTGAATCAAATCCACGAGAACCAGCAAGCTAACTGGAGCTTTATCTTGGCTACTTTGGAGAAATTATGAGCCACACTGGATCTAGATATTTATCTCTATGATAGTCCTGGTCTGCTGTGAGGTGATTAGATTTGATCACTCCTTTTTTAAATGAGGAAAGATGAACTGCAGTGTCCTATTATTAACAAGGATACATTCAGCAGTACACAACTTCTTACATCTCCATTCTGCCTCTTTTGAGTACAGATCTCTGGAACGTGGACCGATTTTGAGGCTCCTGGGCACTCTTAGATGAAGCTCTATCAGTCATTCTCCTTATTTCTTTTGTGCTTTAATATAAATATATGCTTATATCTCGCTTTCCATGGCACTCTGAAAATTTCTGATCGCTAGACCTAACCTTCTGATTTTCTCTTCTTGATCCAACAATCATAAAACTGTTGATCCACAACCAGTGTTTGACGCAGAATGTTTTATGATCTCTGTGTGTGTTCTCTATGTGCACAAAACAATAAAAATGAGAAGGGTGCTTGGATGCAGGGCTGATCTCACAGGTATTCTCACTGCTAAACAAAAGTCCTAACCACACATTGAACAAAGCAGAACAACCTCACTACTTTCGCAAATCTTGTCTTTGGCCTTGAAGGTTCCTTTTTCTGTCTGCATTTTACAAATGTCCTTAACTGTCATTTCAGTTGTCAAGTTCCACTTTAGATCCAACATTTGTCTGTCTTTCTCAGATTAACAGGAAGAGAGAAATATTAAGCGCTGGACAAATACAAAACTACAAAAAAAGCACATAGGAGGTGGGTTGACTAAACTACTTTCAAATTCTTTATAATGCATTGGCTATTCAAGCAATCCTTTTAAACTTCATGCAGTCTATTCTGTAAATAGTTTTTTAATTTTCAAGTCTACTGTCAGGGAAAATAGCTCTGAAGGAAGAGCACTGTCATTTGAATATTTTTTTGTTAGGAAAGTTATCATGATTACATTTGTGTGAGTATGATCCACATACTTTCTAATTGTTATCCAGCTGTTCTGCCAACTGTGTTGCCCATATTATTATAATCAGAAAAGTATTGTTGGTATTCTGTAATAGTGTAAACATTAGAGTATACAGTATGGTTCTTCAAGGGTGTCATCAGGAGTTATTCAGCTTTTCCTAACTTCAGTAGCATTAAACTTTCATTTACATATTTTTATCTGTGTTGATTCCAAAACACTTAGACTCTCACTTTTTCTCCAGATTTCAGCACCAATATAATACCTTATTTCTGAGTTTTGTGCCTGCTAGTTGACATTATGCAATTCTGTTCAGCTAGAAAATAGTAGAGTTCTTATTGTAATTCCCTACTGTCAATGGCTGGGTATGGCTATTGTAAAATATCATTACTAAGATCCTCTTACCCATTCCTTATGCTTCTCCTTTATCATCAGGATATTGTTGGCTAGAATTTGTTTTTTAGTGGCAAATTGATTAAGCTGTAACTTAGTTAAATTTCATAAACCACAAACTGGCTGCAAGCCTGGAAACACTGAAACTTTTGCCTAATTGGAATCAATTGCTTCTCTATTTATATGGGATTACAATGTTACTGGCTCAATTTAGTTTGTGGGAAATAAATTGTTGACGGTTTGGCTGAACAGCTGTAACAATGAAAAACTGAAAAAAGAAAAGATGTGAAGATAACAGGCACAGCCTGTTTAGCATTGCTAAAGCCATTGACATTATCATGGAGAAATGGCTTCAAGCCAAGAGAAGCTCATTTGAACAAGATGGAAGAGAAGAATTGTGGAATGTTACTGAATGTTGCAGAATCAAAAGATACGTTTATACGGTCACGTTGGCCCACTCCCTGTTTAATGCCAGGGTCTTAATCCATTATTTTTCATGCTGCATAGATGTTAATATGCACACAAGCTCCTTTCTGGGATAAGTTAAATCTTTCTCTCAAGGGGAAATCCTGCCCACGTGACCTCTATAGCCATAAGGGATACAGTATGCTAGTTTCTTAAGGCCACAGTATGCACTAAGAACATAAACATGTTACCTACCCTTAAAGGAACTCTTCTTATGACTTTGGAGAGATCGTATCATCTTTCTAAGACTATTAAATCCATATGACCATTCGCTGTATAATGTTGTAAAAATAAAACTCCAGCAACCCAACAAGGAAGAACTTCCAGCAGCTTACCAAAGGAGAAAGGCTGGATTCTTCTTCCCTCTTCATGTCATCATTACTCGTGAGAATTCTCTTTTCCTTCAGCCAGCAGAGCTCTGTAGAAAAATGAGCACTGATCTCAAGGCTCTGCCTTCTAACTTAAATCTGGGTACACTTGCCCAGTAGCTGCTATGTCATCTTGGACCCCATTTGTAATTCTCAAAGGCTGCAAAGTAATAGATGTAGCTGGGCTTAGGCAGTCAGTTAGACATTTGTAAATTTTACTGAGGTTTGGATAACAGGCATGTGTTACATGTCAGACAGGTTGTGTCTGAACAGCAAGGCAGTACCTGGTGTTAACAGGCATATCATGTGACATCAAACAGTACCAAGAATTGGTGTGCATTTTGGTTTAATTCCACTTACTGAGAGTGGAAAGACTTGATCTGCAACACTTTTAAGACTAACTTTTACAGTAAAATGCAGGGTTTTGCATTAGTAGGCTGCCCACTGTAAGACCTGATAACAGAACAAGGGCAGAGCAAGAGAAATCTTTCTTACCCAGGCTAGAAGGGACTGGAGTGATAGAGACAGATATGGACAGATGTCTGCAGAGAGTGCAGATAAAAGAAGTTACTTCTGTGAAAGTGGCCTGGAGGGGAGTGTGATTCTGTGTCTGCACATGATATGAAAGCTTTCTTGAGGCAAGATGTGGAGCACAGAAGGCCAATTGATATGAATGGCTTTGAGTACAACAATGCCAAAGCCACCCCTGAGAACCTGCCTTCCTTTTGCCAGGCAGCTAGACGTTCCAGATTAAGTTCTGAACAGCAGTGCAGTATATCATGAGTTAACAGGCATATTGTGTGGCACTTGGGCAATGGACAATGTTCTAAATAACGTTTTAACTTTTGGTGAGCCCTGAAGTGATCAGTCAGTTGGACTAGATTCTGTACATTCTTTCCAACTGAAATATCCTAGCCTAGCCTAGCCTAACCTAGCCTATCCCACCCCATTTTTGGATGGTTGTTTTGGTTTTGGTTTTGGTTTTGATTTGGTTTGGTTTGGTTTTTTGTTTTTGTTTTTTTCTGTGACAGTCCTTATTTCATCCATAAATGACTGTCAGAATTCCTAAATCCAGCTTTGGTCATAGCACTGAAATGACTACAACTCTATCAGTTTATCTAGGTAAGAATATGTCACACAAGAAAATAAAATTTGGAGAAGTGGAATGGTAATAAAGGTGTGACCAAGAAATCTGAGTGTTTGCATCCAATATAATTTGATCATTTTTGTTTTCAGATTCTAGTGGATACATTGCTATCTTGAAGCTTCCAAAATACTGCAGGAACAAGAGTACACAATCAGATAAATTACGTATCTTTTTCTAACACCTTCTTGCTAAACTGATTTAATTTGTTGTAATTGATTTTTTTTAACAACTGCTATTGAGATGTACTTTATGTATTGGTGATGTGCTTTATGTATTGGTTCTATTGGCCTATGCATTTTAATAGCTAAGTAAAAAGCCTCTAATGAGACACTGTCATGCTAATGCTTATTGCAGAAAGGAGTCCCTTAAGACAGCTGAGAGAGTGCTCCATTAAAAAAGTATCAGTTCATAGAATCATAGAACAGGTAGGGCTGGAAAGAAAGGTCATCTAGTCCAACCCCCTTCTACTAAGACACATCTTCAACAAGGTCAGGTTTCTCAGAGCTCTGTCCAACCCAATCTTGAATGTTTTCTACGATGGGGCTTCTACCACCTCTCTGGGCAACCTGTTCCAGTGTTTTACTATCCTCATTGAAAATAATATCTTCCTTATGTCCAATCTGAGTCTACCATTGCCCCTTGTCTTACTGCAACAAGCCCTACTAAAAAGTCTATCCCCATCTTTCTTATAAGCCTCCTTTAACTGCTGAAAGGACACAGTAAGGTCTCCTCAGAACCTTGTTACCTCCAAGCTGACAGACTGCAACTCTCTCAACTTTTCTTCACAGGAAAGGTGTTCCATCCCTCTAATCATATCTGTGCCCCTCCTCTGGATTCACTCCAACAGGTCCATGTCTTTCCTGTGCTGAGGACTCCAGAGCTGGACACAGTACTCCAGGTGTGCTCGTAAGAGCAGAGTAGAGGGACAGAAACCTCCCTCCACCTGCTGGTCACGCTTCTTTTCATCACCCTCGGATGCAATTGGCTTTCAGGGTTGTGAGTGCACATCAGCAGCTCATATCCAGCTTTTCATCTGCTATTGCCCCAAAGTTCTTCTCAGCAGGATTGTTCTCAATCCCGTTATCCAAGCTGCTTAGCTTGACCCTGAATGGGAAACTAAATACTGGGTGCTGGCTCAGAAGTCCTTTAAAGGCATGCAGGCAAGGAATGAGAGGCCTTTGTAACTTGTGGCCATTAGGAAAAACAGATAAGAACTTGTCATCTGCCTGCTATGTCATCTTTTAGTGTTTCATATGCGTTATAAAAAAATAATTACAGTAGATAGTCAGAAAAAGGTACAAAGAGTGATACAAAGCCTTGATACATAATTTGAACGTTCTAAGTTGAAAGTATCCAGTACATTTGTTAATAAAAATACTCAAGGTCTAGTAAATCATGTTCACTCTGCAACCAGCCTCTACAGGTTTTTATTTTGTGCTTACTTTATCTGAAGGAGTTTTTAAGTAAAAATTTCCACAAAACAGTAAAAAATATCTCTGGTTCATTGTATTCTTAAATTTCAGAGAAAATCTTAGGACATCGGAGCTTTTGTACCAAAAAGGTGGTGGGAAATTTTTTTTTTTTTTTTTTTTGAGTGCTCTACTGTAGTCACAAACCAAACACAATAAAGCTACCCCTATCCAACTGAATATTCACTCCTACCAAAAGTTAATAGAGTAGTTTCAAATTCAATCAGTGTATGAGGCTTTGGCTTTGAGGGGTTTCAACGATACTTTCAGTTTGTCAATCGAAAGTATGAATCTCACTTTGGCCTTGAAGTAGCATTAGGAAGTTTTTGTTCAAATTTTTGTGCTTAATAAAGTTCTTTGCATTCAAAATGACACATCTTGACACCTGTTCATTTTCCTTTTTTCCTCCTCTTGTTTTTTCTTTGTTTCTCATATTTTTTTTTTCTTCTTGTCTCTTTTTTTTCCTTATCTTTCTCTCCTCTGCATTTTCCTTTTTTCACCTACTTTTTCTCTTCTGAAAAACATACACAACAGGGAGAATAGTGGGAACATCGGACAGTTTGAGCTAGGATTTCAAAATTAGGAAACCAAATTGTATCCATCAAAACAAAAGCTTTGGGACCGAACTAAACACATTGCAAGCTTGATAATAATAGAATCACAGAATGGTTTGGGTTGCAAAAGACCTTAAGATCATCTAGTTCCAACACCCCTGCCATAAGCAGGGACACCTCACACTAAACCATCCCACCCAAGGCTTTGTTCAACCTGGCCTTGAACACTGCCAGAGATGGAGCCTTCACAACTTCCCCGGGCAACCCATTCCAGCGCCTCACCACCCTCACAGGAAAGAACTTCCTCCTTACATCCAATCTAAACCTCTCCTGTTTAAGTTTGAACCCATTACCCCTTGTCCCGTCACTACAGTCCCTAATGAAGAGTCCCTCCGCAGCATCCCTATAGGCCCCCTTCAGATACTGGAAGGCTGCTATGAGGTCTCCACACAGCCTCCACACAGTCCCAACTTTCTCAGCCTGTCTTCATATAAGAGACGCTCCAGTCCCCTGATCATCCTCATGGCCCTCCTCTGGACTTGTTCCAACAGTTCCATGTCCTTTTTATGTTGAGAACACCAGAACTGCACACAATACTCCAAGTGAGTTCTCACGAGAGCAGAGTACAGGGGCAGGATCACCTCCCACGACCTGCTGGTCACGCTCCTTTTGATGTAGCCCAGGATACAGTTGGCTTTCTGGGCTGCAAGCACACACTGAAGCCAGCTCATGTTCATTTTCTCATCAACCAACACCCCAAGTCCTTCTCTGCAGGGCTGCTCTGAATCTCCTCTTTGCCCAACCTGTAGCTGTGCCTGGGATTGCTACAACTCAGGTGTAGGACCTTGCACTTGGCATGGTTAAACTTCATGAGGTTGACATCAGCCCACCTCACAAGCATGTCAAGGTCCCTCTGGATGGCATTCCTTCCCTGCAGCATATCCACTGAACCACACAGCTTGGTGTCATCGGCAAACTTGCTGAGGGTGCACTCAATCCCACTGTCCATGTCAGCAACAAAGATGTTGAACAAGACCGGTCCCAACACTGATCCCTGAGGAACACTACTCGTCACTGCTCTCCAGCTGGACACTGAGCATGCTGCTATGAATAAGTGCTGAGAATTCTCTGAAGCTGTATAGACTAGGTGTTTCTTGTTTGCTACTGTTATGAGTCATGGATAACAATGGGACTCTACCATTGCATTAAGCTGACATATTTGTTAAACTGTTGTTTTACCAGCTGTCCTCTGTATCACAGCCAATATGAACTCAGCATGATTGTGCATGGTTTTGTGCAGTAATATTTACATTTGAATCCTGCACAAACGTTTTTGAATGTGTAAGAGATTACATATAGTTTGTCTTTGTGTTTTCAGGGTATGACTATAAGAACTGTTTATTTGACTGATCATTTATAGCTGAACATATTTTGAGGTTTTTTTTGTCTGGATTCAACCTATTTAAACTTAATTTATAGTTCCAAATCATAGGCTCCTTTCTAATAGGGCTGTAAAGCAGTATAAAAAATGAGAGCAACCAGGGTTGAAATGGAAATGTGTCAGAACATAAATAATCTACTTTTTTTTTTTTTTGAAAATTGAGCAATGGGAATTTTTTGCATTAATTTAAGTAGGAAGATATTTAGTTATGTAAAAACAATAAGACACAAAATGTTACAAAGCTGGTAACAGTAAAGTAACGATTGAAAAGAGTGAAAAGAATAAAAGTTCAAGTGCAGACGTTGCAGTAAAAATCTTTTCTTGTACAATGTTCTTGTTTAATGTATAAATGGTCAAAAAAACTGCTAGAAACATTTGAAAGGTAAGTTCAGACTTAGTCTTATGGACAGACATGTAATTTTCTGTTTCTCAAACTTCACCTCAAACTTCTACCTTTATTTTAAGATGATACTGCAGAAGATTTTACCTATCACTAAAAAGACCATCAAAATCATTGTATATATGTTGACCTAACCAATATTTTTTTTAATGCTGATTCCCACTCATGATTCCCACTCATGAATCCCACATCTGCATTTACATGGGTAGATTTTTTTGGAAGAGCTGACTTTGTGTGGCTGAAAATCTTATCTCAGTTTAGCTGTTGTTTCATGGTTTCATGTTGATTTTAAAATCTGAAGCTTTCAGCTCCTCTGTATACATAGGCATATATTTAGAACACTATTTTAAGTGAAATATAACCCCCATTTTCAAGAAGGGGAAAATGGATGACCCGGGGAATTACAGACCAGTCAGTCTCACCTCTGTGCCTGGCAAAATCTTGGAGCAGATTCTCCTGGAAGGTATGCTAAGGCACATGAAAAACAACAAGGTGCTTGGTTTCTTGTTTTAGATTAATCATACATGAAAGGTCAAAATTGATCTGTGTGAATCATGATCATGTGACTATCTTTATTATTTAATTTTATAGATTCCAGAAGACTGGAATGAGTTTATAATGACAGGGTCATTCTTACTTGGCAATGTAGACTACATTTAAGATTTATTTTACGTATTAGATGAAATATAAAAGCAAGTGTAGAAAGTATTGGCAAGCAACCCTAGAGTAGGGCTTATGTACTAGAGAGGCTGGTAAATAGTCCTCAGTGTGCAATCTCTCACATTTCTATTTAATTGTAGAATGGCTTCAGACCATCATAAACTTTTTCCAGACTAATTCCTACCTGATCCTCATCTATAAATCAGAGGATTTAATACACCATGAAAGATATCCTCTTGCAAAGCTTTAAATGTTTAAAGCTTTATGTTGCTTTAAAGCTAAAGCTAAATGTTGCTTTAAAGCAATAGCTTTAAATGCTGTTTATCAGTTTAATTCTTGTTCTCTCATACAATATAATTTCTTTTTATCCTACCCTGAAACTCAATGATGGCAGCAGAATCCTAAGATTACAGATCTTTGACTTTTGCTGGCTTTTCGAAAACCTAGGACTTCCTTTATTGTAAAGAAAAGTTTACCAGACAAAAAATCTGATAATCTAAAAATCCAGATAAAATCAGACTCAAGAAACATCAATGTTTAAGTAACAAAAGCAATACTTAATATATATTTTTATATCTTTATAAACATATATTTCTTTACTATCTGCAGCATTATTTTACATAGGGCAATCATCTACAACTCAGCTGCATCAGATGAAGTTAGGTCCTAGAAAATGAACTACATATGTAATCATTTCACCAAATCACAAAACAAGTGTAGTTTGAATCTAAAACCTGCAAAGATCAAAATATCAGTTTATTAGAGATTCACTGATCCAAAAAGACAGATAAAAATCTTTTGTTTGATATAGATGTACCTCCCAAGGACTATCAGTGAGTAACAAGCAACATGCTAATCACAAGGAAGAGGTGTTTGCATTACTGGACTTATAGAAGATGACCATGGTCACCAGAAGCTTTGAAGGCACACATCATCAACTATCACAGAATTACAGAATGATTTGGTTTGGAAGAGACCCTAAAATCATCTAGTTCCAACCCCCCTGCAGGGACACCTTCCACTAGAGTTATTGCACTAATTGTTTGTTCTTTTTGTGTCTCAGTCTAAAAAGAAAGAGTCACTGAAGCAAAATTTGAACACAGAGAATTGCTATCTCAGTGACAGTTGTTCAGTTTCAGCATATCATTATTCATTATTCGTTTTGTTGTGCATATGTAGCTTTAAGTTAAATGTAATTACATATACACCAAGATGCATACTGTGCAAGACTTGTGAAATCATTACACACGTTATTCTGCAACTCTGCAGAGAAAAGTTCTTAAAGTCTGTGCGTACAAGGAGAACATTTGTATTCACTTTCTAAATGGATGGTTTCATGGCACTCCTGAAGATAAATCTAAAGTCAGGACAGGAAAAGAAAAATCGACAAAACAAACCCAGAAAGGATCTAGGGGGTTTGCTAGTAAACAGGAAGCTGCCTTTGTGAAGCTTTCCTACAAAATTACTCTTCTCCCTTGTTTACCTTTAAGTACATAATCAATTCATCTGGATACACTATGTCAAACATGAGAGACTAGTCACGCTCTGTAGCCAGAATTTTCAGTAGTGTTTGGGACTGAGGTGGCTGTTTCCAGCAGCTAAAAGTGAGATTTCTGAGTTTTGACAGCTTTTTTCATTATACAGTCACGAATATGAACCCAAGTTTCCAAATAGGAATGGGAAATAATTGTGCAGAAAAAGACAAATACACTGTTCCTCATTTTAGAAGACACAAAAGTAGGAAAAAACCATGATGATGAGGACCTTTAGACAAGAAAATGAAAACAGTGCAACATCAAAAAAATTATTAAAAAGCAGGAAAAGTCTCTGGGATCCTATGGGTAGTTGTTTCACTAGCCAAAGTATTCAACAACTGCTTTAAATAGTTGGTAAATTTCCTAAAAACTCTTTTCAACTAGAAATGGCCAAGTACTGTAATTTGGAGCAGATTCGTAATAGCATTTTTGACCACTGATAATGCCTCCATACTGTAAGTGAACCTTGTAGATATCATTACTTTCTACTTATTTTGCTGAACAGTTGCTGCTGAAGCATTTTTAATGGCACTTTATCAGCTTCGGAATTCGCCGCCAGTATGAAATACGATGGAAAATGAAAGAAGCAGTGAAAAAAGGGTAGCTAGAAAGTGTAAAGAACAAAACCAGACTATGGCAAGTTTCTCTTACTGTTTAGAATTCTCTACAACTTTGTTTTGCTTAGTCTATAACTTGAAATGTCTCATACAGCTAGTTGACTTTCACTAGTACAGCCAGCAAGCGGACAAATAAAACATTATGTGTCAGAGCTTTATGAATAAGCACTTGGTTTGAGTTGCAATAAATTAAAAAAAAAAAAAAACAAAAAAAAAAAAACAAACAAAAAAAAAAAAAAAAAAAAAACAAAAAAAAAAAAACAAACAAAAAAAAAAAAAAAAAAAAAACAAAAAAAAAAAAACAAACAAAAAAAAAAAAAAAAAAAAAACAAAAAAAAAAAAACAAACAAAAAACAAACCAAAGAACAAAAAACATACATAACCTGAAGTTGCTAAAGCACTGTCCATCATATTTGAGAGATCATGGCAGTCAGGTGAAGTTCCCAAAGACTGGAAAAGGGGGAAATATAACCCACATTTTCAAGAAGGGGAAAATGGATGACCCAGGGAATTACCCTTCCGGAACAACAGTATCACTGTCAGTGATAAAAGTAATAATGCAGACAAAATTCTAGAAACTCAAGATCAGTCTTGGTTCTGTTTAAGTTCTGTAAATCTGCAGCATTGAGCTGGACATTTCATAAGAACATTTAATAATTCTGCATAGCAAATACCACTTCAGTATTGTTTTCTAACATTTTTATCTGCATTCTTGGCTATAAGCAGTCCACACAGATATATAGGCAAGGAAAGGAGAGAATTGAACCTTTATTAAAGGTGTCCATTTATTCATTTAGGGGTCTATAAATACCGGCAATGCATTCATGTGAATCTTGATCACATTTCACAAATATTTTACCTCCCTATTTTGCTATCCCCTTTTTAGCCCATATGACAGTTTGATTTCCAGCTCTGCAAAGCACATATTTCTGTGATTTACCACAACAGAAAATGGTCTTTACCCTGCAGCAGGGCAAGAATTATACTTTGGGTTTTTTAAATCTTTTTCTGCAACAACAGAAACTTAATAAAGTACGTCAAACGGTAAAATAGGTTCTGATAGCCTAGGATGCACGCTAAGAAGCAGCATGCACAAATCTTCAGTGCTGTATTTCTGTAATATTTATGTGAGTTCTGAGGTTGTTATAAATCAGTCCTAAGGCCTATAAGAAAGTAAAGCATGGTATCCTCAGGTCATCATACGGGCACAACTTCACAGAGAGCATAAGCTTTTCAGTAAATACTCTGACTTTTGCAAACTGTAAATCATCTGTGAGCCACTACTGTTCTACTAATTACAGTAAGAAGCTGTGCTCATTAGCTGTTCTCATCTGGTTCACTGCACGAGCTAAATAGTCCATAAATGAGCTAGCAATTATTGCTGTATTACTGCTACCAGCTCTGTTCATATCAAAATATCTTCACCAAATGTTGTGCTTCTTGGTATTATCATGTTAGGAATTTCACAACTGCATGTTGGAGCAGTTAATTGGGAGACTGTTCTTGGAAAATGGAATAGCTTCTAAAACTTCTATAAATGACTGGCTATCATAAGTGTCTTCGGCCCTTTTACAACAAACTCTTAAACCAGGCATCCTACATGAATACATGCATGTAGTACTTAATGAACCATGAAAGAAAACACACACTTTGCTATTTATTCTCAGTTCTTCTTCTAATAGTAAACTTTAGTTGGGTACTAGATGTAAACATTTAATTATGAAGGTGAAGCATTTTGGATTTTGTAGCATTCACAGGCAGTGTGCTAAATTAGTTGTATAAGTCTTGTTAATAGTATATATACTGTATATGAACTTGCTGTTGTATTCCCAGTGGCAACTACTACAGCAAGATTTTTAAGGCAATAACATGTGTGGCAAATAGAGTCATAGAATAAGGCCAAGACGTACTATCCAAATGTCCCACAGATGAGTTTTCAGACAGGGAAGTGTGCTTTAGAGTCATAGGCAGGGGATATGAGCTTCTCTTTTCTTACCTCCAGTCTTACACATATACCAAGCTGTAAACACCCCCTCTTGGTTTGGGTACATCTTCCTCTGTTTTCTGACTTGCTCTTATTAAAAAATTTCTGAAGTTCCTTGTTGTAGAATTTATACTGAGTCTGCTTATGTTGGTCAGAAAGACACCATTTGCTGTCCCCATTTTTTATCAATGAAGCTCAGAGTTTCTTCTTTTTACTGCCTGTGTGGTTCAGGAGAATTTTGCCATAATACATAATGAGTACCATTTTTCACATGAGCACTTTCCACTGTTGCTGAGAAAGAAAGCATTCAAAAAGAAAATAAATATTGATTTTAAAGTCATGGATTGTCCCTCAGAAACCTGAAAAAGCATGCACTGAAGAAGCAATTCCTAAACTAAAGCATATTTAATGAACTTTGTAAACTTCATCATTTAAATAACGTGATAGTAGCAGATAAAATATCTATCCTTTACCATAGAAGAATTGCTCTATACAACTTCAGACAACACAAGCACCATTCGTTTGTCTCAAATGGCACACTCAAATGCCTCTTACTTCTTAGTTCTGGGCTTAATCCTGCTGGGCCAAGCAGGATTCCTAGCTTAGGAAGCTAGCACCATTAACACAATAAAGCAGAGACTACCATGAATAATTAGATAATCACAGTTACATATTTTCAAAACTAGCTCCAGGATTGTGGTGTGCTTCCCTGAGGTGCCTTTATACAGCATGATCAGTGAGATCTTTACATACCTGAAGTAGGAACTGCCCAGCAGTAGCTGCTTTCCTCCTGTGGCTGCTCCTCAGTAGATGTTAGGCATCAGGAGCACTTCAGATGCATATGAGACAACATTATGGTGAGTGAAGATAAAATGGGAGAAGAGCATCAGGAAGTGGTCATTTGTTAAAGAAAGGAGGAAGAAATATATATTATTTATTACAATATATATATTATAAATTGTATATATTTTGAAATACAGTGATGGAAATAGACCACTGAGGTTTCCAGAATTCCCAGTTTATTAGAATTTTTATTCTTTTTTATTCATTTTGGCAGCAAACAGCCAAGCAAACAAAAGAAATATCAAAAAAAACAAAACAACCCAACATTAGACATAGTTCATATTTTTCTAATATGATTATCATGTACTTGCAGTAGAATAACATGCTATAAATATTCTGAAACCACAGAGTCCCATTACAATTAGGAGACTAGGGGAAACAGTTCCCATGGATAATATTCAAGTGCATTGTACATATAATATTATGCATTTAAGAAACCATGTACAATATATTGAAGATTCTATTTTAAAATGTAAAACTTTGCTTTCAGTGAAACAGAGGTTTATGACAATAAACACGTGAATATATTCCGAAACAGCTTTGGTTAGGACTTCTTCATATCAGGTGATTATGCTGAACTTGGTAGACATTATTGCAGCAGGTTGACCATGGCTGGATGCCAGGTGCCCACCAAAGCTTCTCTATCACTTCTCTTCCTCAGCTGGATAGAGGACAGACAAGAAAATGAAAGCCTTGTGTGTCCAGATAAGGACAGAGACATCACTCAGCAATTACTGTCATGGGCAAAGCAGATGTGACTTGGGAAAATTAATCACCAATCACAATCAGATCAGGATAATGAGAAATAAAACCAATTCTTAAAACACCCCCCCGACCAGTCTCTTCTTCCTGGGTTCAACTTTATTCCCAATTTCTCTACCTCCTCCCCACCAGTGGTGCAAGGGGACAGGGAATAGGGGCTGTGGTCAGTTTATCACATATTGTCTCTGCACTCCTTCCCCCTCAGGGGAGGATTCCTCACACTTTTCACCTACTCCAGTGTGGGTCCCTTCCACAGGAGACAGTCCTCCATGAACTTCTCCAACATGAGTCCTTCCCACAGGTTGTGGTTCTTCATGAACTGCTCCAACATGGGTCCCTTCCATAGGTGCACTCCCTCAGGAACAGACCGCTCCAGTGTGGGTCCCTTACACAGGTGCAGCCCTTCAGGAACAGACTGCTTCAGTGTGGATCCCTTACACAGCTGCAGTCATTCAGGAACAGATTGCTCCAGCATGGGTCCCTTCCACGGGTGCAGTCCCTCAGGAGCAGAGTGCTCCAGTGTGGGTCCCCTGTGGAGTCACCAGTTCTGTAGCAAACCTGCTTCACTGTGGGCTCTGATCTCCACAGGACCACAGGAGCTTGCTCCAGTGTGGGTTTCCCATGGGGTGACAGCCTCCTTCAGGCATCAACCTGCTCCAGTGTGGGGACCTCCATGGGCTGCTGGTGGATATCTGCTCCATCATGGACCTCCATGTGCTGCAGGGGCACAGCTGCCTCAGCACGGTCTGCACTACAGGCTGAAGCGGGATCTCTGCTCCTGCTCCTGGAGCAGCTCCTCCTCTCTTTCTGCACTGACCTTGGTGTATGAAAAGTTTGTTTGCTCACACATTCTCATTCCTCTCTCCTGGCTCTAATTGCTGTTGTGCAGCTTTTTCCACCTCTTAAATATGTTATCCTGGAGGTGCTACCACCATCACTGATGGGCTCAGCCTTGACCAGTGGCAGGTCAGTCTTAGAGCCGGCTAGCATTGTCTCCCAGACACATGGGAAGCTTCCAGCAGCTTCTCACAGAAGACACCATGGTAGCCCTCCCTCACTATTAAAACCTTGCCAAGACAGAAGTAAGGTATCACAGTCTACTAGCATCTTAAAATAAGTAGCCTGATTTTATTTTAAAAGGGAGTCATTGGCATGAAGGGCTGTAACAATAGCTTTGAAATAATTTATCCGCATCAGATGAAAGAAGACAGATGCAATGTAGTATTCATGTTGGCATCTTTTTTAAAAAGTCAATCAGCAACTGTGGTGAATGTATTATGTAAACATTATTCTTTGAGAACTGAAGATCCACATTTTATACAATGAGAAGTTTTGACCTGTTTTTTAAAAGTACATTACTTGACTGCTATTCAACAGAACAGCTAATGTAGAACTAATGCATGTCAATGTAAAGTATATCTTGAGCCATTAGTCCTGTATTTTGATAAAAGACCCTTTGGATTTATCAGCCTTTTCACTCATTCTTTGTGTTAATGAACGTAGTTCATTGTAATGGATAAGAATCTAGTGTGGATGGGTTTTCCTTCTATTGTCACTGTTACACAGAGCAACAAACCGTGGAAAGAGGGATACAGAAACAGGGCTGCAGCAAAGCAAAAGGTCATACACTAAAGTGTCATGTTGATTTTGGAGAATTATTAGCTGCCGAGTGACTGGCACACTTAACAGTACCTTCATGATTCATTTGCCAGTCACTCTGCAATTATTCCAGGTGCTGCTGGGGAAATGTCTCTCAAGTTTCATAGAATTAATCAGCATATAAATGTTGGCAGGATAAAACCTCCAGCACAGGCTTCAGGTGCAGTACTCAATGCAGATGGAAGCACTTCAGCTGGTTCTTAGAAGCGGTGGTTATATCTTGACTGGGAAAAAGATTGTTCTGGTGAAACCTTAAGTTTTTTGTCCTAGTCTTATTTGAAAAACAGAGCAGAAAGTAGAACTTAAACTTTTTAGTATTATAAAATAACTTTTTTTCTAAACTAAGTCCTTTGTGTAAGGAACAAATAAGAAATCAGAACAAAGGATGTTGGAGTTCAAGGGGGCATGTATTATTTTTATTTTTATCTGCATTTAAAGGAGTGCTCTGTCTGATTCTTCTAGTTCTTTTTCTTCAGTAAAAGAAGCAGTGATGTTAATGTGGCTCAGGTCAAGGGAATACAGACAAGCACCCTGTTGTTTAAGTCTTGGAATTTCTGAAATGCTCTAATTCTCTTGCAAAAGGGTCAGTTTTGAAAGATAACATAGGGAGTACAGTACAGTCAGTCAGCCTTTACAAACGTCATTGACAGAAAAATATAACAACTTCAGAGCAAGGTGTACTCTGGGGCTTGATGATTGAAAAGCGCAATGAAAGAGTTAATTAGTAAAGTTGTCAGGAATGTTTGGTTAAAAATTTTCTTCTCAAACTGTTAACAAAAAAGCATGGTTTGACCTAAATGAAAGTTTGCTTCTGGAGTGTACTTCTTTCACAAGATTTTTAATGCAAAAGCCTTACACCCAAAACATTGAACATATGGAGAACTTGTATTTTGATTCTGTATGTCTTCCATATTCACTGAAAGCTCTGATACATTGTCTCATGGCTCCATTTTTCTTTATGATTTCAGCTAACCAGATGAATCTCAGTTGGATCCACTGAGGCAGACATTGCTTCATTTCAGGGTACAGAATGTCTTAGAAAAGAGATTAAGTACCCAAAAGCAACTTATAAATTAAACCCTTTTTGCTTCCAGGTTCTCCAAAAAACTCAGTGGTTGCCCAATCTGCTCTAAAATAATTTATACAAATTAAACTCACTCAATTATGTAACTCCGGGAAATAATATAATGTATCATCCTTATGTTTTGCTAAACTGTGATTAATTCATGCATACTCTTTTCAGCTGGCAAATCTTAGGCTTAGTTTGGAAATCAACTTCTATTTTGTTTTTAAAAAGCATCCAAGTTTATATTGAAATATATTTTGTTGTGTCCTTGGATAATCCTTCTTGTATTAAGGTGAGAGGGTTTCTTATATTCCAATCCCTGCAGAGAATAGGCACTAGGAACTGCAATTAACACAATAAGTGTTGCCCTGCCACTTTTAGAAACCACAAGGCAAGGTCTTGCTAATACACAGTATCAGAGAGGAAAGTATTTACTGACAAATGAAAAACTGAATTGGAAAGAAAAGGATGGGTAAAAGAGAAGAGTGCTAAAACCTGCCTGTGGCATAGCTGACCTGGTCCAGTAGGCTTGAGACTGAAAACATGTATATCAATGTTTTTCAAACACAGAAAAATTATGTCAAAAGAATGCATTTTACATTTGGCTTATAGACTTTAAAAGAGATGACTATTCCAATTTATTGTTTAAAAATAGTATGAGTTGCAAATTTATTACCAAAACCTTCTCACTGTCAACACTGTCGCTGGATGTTCTTTGGAGCACAGCTGTCATAAGACTAAATACTGTAAGAAGATTTCTTGATCATAACCTGGACAGTAACCTTGCTTCAAAAGACCTTCATTTGCCATACCATTCTCTATTCCCTATCCATCACTTGAGAAAAACCTTTGTTCTCCTGTAAAAAAAAATAAAATATTTTTCCATTTTCAGTTCTGAAGATGAGCATTCTGAAAACCTTTCATGTGGCTGCTTACACAACTGTGAAATTAGGAAAGGCAGAATAGGCTGTCTAAAAGATGCAATGATCTAAACACATCATGTCATAGCAGTAAGAACCCTTTTAGAACACGATTACATCCTCACAGTTGTGCTTCTGTGCAGAGGACAAGACAGGCAGGGACTCTACAGTTACAATGCAATGTGTAAATGGGAAAAAATGTGAACCACAATGTTAAGTCCATTAAAAGCGTAGTACATGAGAACTTTGAGGCAATGCATCTGTGGTAATGCTTCTGAAACTGAATGGATTTGCACTACTGCTGGAAGCCTCTAAACATTAAGAATTTGTCAACAATGGCAAAAACTGCTAACTATTCATTCTTGTTTTCATTACATATCCCAGTGGGAGAAAAAAAGTTCAGTTGGGGAAGGATTAAAAACCTGGAGTGTCATTTCAAAATGCGTGGGAAGCTTGTGGAAGTAGAACATGAAGCTGGAGTCGATGAGGAGACGCTATGAGATTGCCTGTTAGCATGTTAGATGAAATTTGTCTCATATGTTCAAAGTTTGCATTATTAATTAATACACAGTTTAAGTGCCAGAACAGATGAAGCCATCACTTTTACTTTTTCTGCACTCTTAAGACTGATCAGGTTGCTGTAGTTTGCATTAAACATGTAAAAACAATGACTTCTTTAATGAAACGACATTAGCTTGTCATCTTGATTTGCTCATGTAGCAGTGCCCTGGGTTCAGCTGGAATAGTTATTTTTCTCCTTCCTAGTAGCTGGTACAGTGATGTGTTTTGGCTGTAGTCTGAGAACAATGCTGATAACACACTGATGTTTTAGTTGTTGCTAAGAAATACTCAAGAACTTTTCACTCTCATGCTCTGCCAGTGAGGAGGTGCATAGGAAGCCAGAAGGAAGCAGAGACAGGATACCTGACCCAAACTAGCCAAAGGGGTATTCCATACCACAGCATATCATGCTTGGGGAAGTTGGCTGGGAGAGACTGATCACTGCTCAGATCAGGATGGGTATTGCTCCATGGGTGGGGGGCAACTGTATTTGCATCACTTGTGTTTATTGGGTTTTTTTTTCCCTTCCCTTTTTATTTTTATATTCTCTCCCTTTTTTCACTTCCCTTATCATTATCATTAGTAGTAGTAGTAGTTTAATGTTATGCTTTAGTTATTGGACTGTTCTTATCTCAATCTGTGGGGTTTTCATTCTTTCAATTCTCCTCCTCATCCCACCCATAGGGGAGTGGGAGAAATGGGAGCAAGCAAGCAGCTGCATGATGCTGAGTTACCAGCTGGGTTTAAACCGTGACAAGTAGCTAAACTTAGTCATTCAAAACAAATTTACATGGACTTTTTTCCTCTAACACATTTCAGGCATGAATACTGCTAGTGTCTTTGAATCCACTTGTCATTTCACAGAGATCTTCAGGGACATTAGTGGTATGGAGCTAACATGAACGATTTGTAAGTTGTCTGAAGGACTTACCTAATAGGAAACCTCCTAAGCATTCTAGAAAAAAAAATCAGCACATTGTTTTTGCCTGTATATGTGTATCATTCAGTGACATTCTCTCTTCTAGTTCTACAGAGTTGCTTCCATGACCTCCCCAAGACCCAAGGGCAGGAAAGAAAATCTTTTGATTAAGATGGTATTCTGTGAAATCTCCTTAGGAAACTTCAGAAAACTTCCTTTGCATTTATTGATAAAGAAATTACTGAAGTTTACCAGATAGTTTCCCAATTAATAAGATTATTTACTACTAATATGACATTTTAGATACGTAAGTAAATGGCCTACTTATATTTAAAGTACAGCCTTTTCTAGTTATTTATTAATGCATCTTTTAGATTACTAAGTGAAGACTGCACTAGGTAAAAATTATTTTCAAATAAATTAATGAAAAGAAGCCTGTGACATTCTAAACATCTTTTAATAGACAAATATTTTCTACAATTCACTCTATAACTATAAAAAACTTTTTAAAATTAAGGAAATACTTTAGATCAGAGCTTTATAACATTTTTTTTTTGTGTACAGTACCCATCAGTAGTTGTAGTCACTAATAGCCCTGGCCCAGCCAGAAAAATGGCTGGTACAGAGATCTTATAGAGGTAGAGGTAGAAACTTCATGATTGATTATTTTCAGTCCTGATAGATATTTGACTCCTGACAGGACTGAATAATCTAGACAGAACTAATTAGTTTTCCATCTTGGTAAGGTATTTGTATTTTAAAGGAAACAACAAATGGGATAAGGAATAATATAAATTTGGACTACTTTCCACATCAAAACACTGCCTGTGGTTTCATTTTGAAAGTTATGGAGGAAAACATCTCCATAAAAAGCTTGAAAACAAGGCACTTATTTTTAAAACAGTATAAAGCATAACTTCTTGATGACATTCAGCTGTGAAACAGATCTACTAGAAGAGGATGGGGCCATAAGGTATTTTCAGAGTAACATCCATAAAGTACTGTCAAGACATTTTAAATTTTTAAAAGTTTAATCATCATCTTTAAAATCTTACGTTCCAGTATGGTTTTCCAATATGGAAAATAGGCATTTGCACTTACATTAACTTACAAGAGCTGATTTGTGCACTATAATGGTAGTGCACTAGGATATATCTGATGTATTCACATATACACAACATTTCTATTCTTGATCTTCTACAAGAAAAAAGAAATATATATAAAGTAAGAGTTCTAGCACTCCCTAGTGATAGCAATATTAGTGGGGGATGGCAAAAATACTGCTAATTTGAGACAATCAGGTATTTATTTCTACTCACATGAAATATAGGTAGGTCAGTTTAGACAGATGCTTCAAGTGGAATGAATAATGTCTTCTGTTCCGGAGGGCTGAAAGAAGCTGGTATGCTATGACCAAGGAAACAGCTGATTGAATTTGAATGTTCATCCTCAGACTGACCAAAACTGAAAATTAGAGTTTCTCAAACTCTGTGGCCTTCAAAACAGTAGGAAGACTGTGGGGTTGGCAACTGCTCCAAGCTTCTGTAGCACAAAATCAGCATCCCAAAGCATGTCACTGGAAAAAAAAAAAACCCAAGTACATGATGTGTTTATGGACCTCTGTCTCTTAGAAACATCCCTTTAGTGTTCATTTCTGTCAAGGACGGGTTTTTTTCAGTCTGTGGTAAGAACTGTCCATGAGCTGTTAACCTCATGCTAGGTCAGTGTAACTTGTTAGGTAGATGTTTAATGGCAAAAAAATAACAATGTGGGCTGCAGATTTTCAAGGAATCTTTAAAAATGTGTTTTCTGATGCATAACTGTGTTCTAAAGAGTGCTTACAATTGAATATCACAATACTGAAGCTGTTGACCAACAGTCAGCTGTCCACATGTGACTCTCACCTGTCCTTGCTAACTAGACTTGAGAGTCTGAAAGTGTTTATCAAGATGACAGCAATCAAATAAGCAACTAAAAGATGCCTTTAATGTTAAACCAGGAAGACTGAAGGTCTTTCTAAATAGCATAATAAACAAAAAGAGGTACTTCAAAGTGCACAGCCCAAAGGATAATGGATTTTGCCACAATAAGTGGGAATAGTAGCAATCTGTCTGATGCTGAGATTGGCATATTCTGCTTTTTTCAGAGTGCTTATAAACCAGCATCTAATTCTGAAGGATAACTAAAGTTGGAGAGCAAAGATATTGAGCTGGTTTTTTATAAATACTTGACATTTACTCATGTACAGCTTCTCTCATCAGGATTGCTTTCCTCAAAATGTTTGCAAGCTGTACAGGAGCAGAAACATTGAAACACACCAACATCTGACTGTCAGGAGCCAACTAACTTAGGAACAACATAACCATTAAGAAACTTTGAGACATAAGCACAAAGAACAAGCACCTTGTAAAATGCCCATCAAAACTTTATATAGGAATTTGTGCAAAGTTAAATGTAAAAGATACACAAGCAAGATCAATTTCATTTAATTTGAATTTTCAAAGGGTTGTATTACATCTGCAAAAATTCAGATCTGTTGTTATTACCACTTTTCCAAGGAATAGCATTGTTCTTTATGTAATCTCAGAACCTCAGCAGGAGAGATGGATCCTGACTGAGAACACCTCTACTCAATCTCATGGTTTGTCAAAAGGATAGGCAGGTCTCTTACATGATCCAGCTTGGACCACAAGTCTTATTATATGGTCTTATGCACTGGATGTGCCTCTTTAGGGCTATTTTTGCTGTTTGATTTAAAAGCTAGTCAATTTACTGCAGAAATTATTGATAAAATTGTCACCATTTCTGTGGTAGTAACACTATGAAGTAGCAAGGAATAACAACTTCAGGTTTAGAATATTTTAGTAAGTTACAGTAGAAATATGTATCATGAGTATTGCTACTGATTAATTTAGTTTGGAGTATTGTCTCTGAAGTGATCTGAGTGGAAGGGAAAAATATGTAGTTATCTGTGTGAAAGTGTAGGAATTTCGTTTCGTATAGCTATTTGGAGGCGCCCTAGTATTAGACATATTAAAAGACTTGGTTCTTCAGTTTTGGGGAATTATGTTTGCTGGTATTCCTATGTTGCTTGCATACATGTACTGCCTGGTCTGATTTCTGTCTTGTTTAATTCTATTTACACTGGAGGAAAATCCTTGCTAGTAATCTGATAACAGTGGAAAAAGTGGCATTGTTCACACTTCACCTTTCTCTTGATTCCATTAATTACTATGTATGTAACAACAGAAGAATTTGATATGTCATATCAGCAATACTGTGCTTTAGATTTTAGGGAAATTTATATTTTATCATCTGCCTCACTGATCTATGAACAACAGTTCTTCTCTACTGTTGTGTTATACTCTGTGTCATATAAAATGCTGATGGCTCAATATTTTGTGTATGCTGTGTAAATTTATGGGTAACAATTCCATCAAGGACTGCAATCATGAAATGTGACAAAAATTCTTATTCCCTGAGAGCAGAAAAAAAGCTCCAAATGTGAAGAGAAGCAACGAGAGGAGTTAATTGTCAGGACACAAACCCCACCTATAATGATCTTTTTTCTTCAGCAGGACTTTGCAACTGTAGTATAAAAAAGGAGTCAAATGATGCTTTAGTTAAGGCTGTACTTTTGTTGCTATAGAAGCCACAAGAACTGTTTCTGTCTGCCAATGTGTGCAAAGTGCTACAAATATTTTCTTAACATCTTTACACAATGCTGTTTAATCGTCTTAGGTGTGTCAATATTGTAGACAGCCTTAAGCAAATTCAGGTAAGTTTCCTGATCATGCTCACATGTGAAATCACTAAGTTAGGTTAGAGCTAAATCTGTAGTGATATATATTGTTCATCTTATGTACGGTAAGGTAAGGTAGATGCAGCATTATGTCTCCTTTGCACTAGAGTGAAAATGGTATGTTGCTGTTCAGAGTGACCCAGGGAAATTCTATGTACACAGTACTTGATTTTATGGCACATGTTACTCACCTTTCTGCCATATAAATCATGGTATCACAAATCACAAATGGTAATGTGACATGAATGTCATATTATTAGTATGTTTTTTATGTTGCCAGTATGCTTGTCACATGTGAATAGTTCAATAAGCTCAACTAATTTGATATGATTCACACAATAATCTAAATCAACAAGGCTATGTTGTACTGCAGTTGGACTAGATCATTGTAGGTTCCTTCCCACTGAATTGTTCTTGGTATAGCTCTGATTTGAGTGCCTCTTTTACCCATGCTTCTGGCCTCCTGGTCATTTTATCATCAGTTCCGACTCAGTGACTGACCAAGGGTCTTCTAACGGGTACATTCTTGGCATCCCTCTCTTGACTGTAGGCTGATTCTAACTGCAACTTTTATTTCCTTTGTTTAGTCCTTTCTGGAAGCCTAGCTCCATGTCACTACACTATACAGTGCATGAAATAATGCTTTAGTATATTGTGGATCTTTGAAGAGAGACAATAATAAAGGACACAGAATGTCTTTCTAAGATTTCTTTCTGATATCATGTTTGCACAACTCCATGTTTTGCAGGTTTTTCACTTAAATGACACAGGCCCAGTCAGCAGAGAGTACAGACTGTGTTATTTGACCATTATATGAGTATTATTTAGCATAAAAGTTGGTTTCCCAAGGGAGCAAAAGTTTTATGAGGAAGAAGAATATTCGTAACTACTGACTGCAGATGATTGACATGGATATTTCCTGATTTCTCTAAAAGTCAGCAAAACACAATTGGTGCTAGACAGGAAATAATCACTATGCAAAATGGATGCTAACACACTCCCACAATATTTCTCCTAGCATTTCACTGAGGTTTCTCTAAACATTCTTACACTAACCAAGGATTTATAAGAAAGCAGATTCATATGTACTTAAAAATTACATGGTTGAGACAATAGAATAATGTTTTTCATATTAGCTTAAGCTTAGCTCATACTAAATTATGATATGAAGTATCTTTCCATGTTGTTTGCAAGCAGCCCATCACATTAACATACTTTCAGGTCACCAACACCTGTTAAATGGTGGATAATACTGTACCATAGGCACGGTGTCCTGTCAGTGATGAAAGAAAGTTTTTCTGAGTTTATGCTACTGCCAAAGAAAAGAATAGATTTTTTATAGAGAGAGCATAGTATAATATAGTGCATTTATAGACTCTTTAATATATAGGTTCATTTGAAATTTGGACATTGCATATATACATCAACCAAACCATGGAAGAAATGATAATGGAGAAAAATCTGTCTAGCAGCTTACTAGATAGTTTCATAACAGGAAAAATAAATGTGTTTTATTCACTTACTGGTGAGTTAGATAATGTTTTGCTTGGTTACTTATTATTATGGTTTGCATTGTATTTCCTTTCTGGGAGGTTTTATTTAGAACAACATCCCCAAAGTAAATAACATCTTTCTATAATTAAAGCCAGGAGAACAGATGATGTACTAGTGCTTAAAGCAATATAGCATATATGCATTCTGATTTCCAAAAACTTGACTGCACAGGTCTATTGAGTCAAACTCAAATAATTTAATAGACTGCCCTCTTTTTCTCAGACAGACAGAGGGCAAAGCACAGTAATAAAAACAACAGCCCGTGTCCTTTGTCAAAGCATATTTTTTGCTTTTAGGAATCTCTCCTCAGTATCCATGGAATACCCATGTGTCGTGGTTTAGACCCAACGAGGCAGCTCGTTCACTCACTCAATCCCCCTTTCTTGCCCTCCCCTGCTTCCAGAGGGATGGGG
>NDXB01020753.1:16047-36831 GCA_002631895.1 Agapornis roseicollis | reverse complement strand
CTGGCAGTGGCAGGGGTTGGAGCTGGAGGAGCTTTAAGGTCCCTTCCAACCCAAACCAGGCTGTGGCTCTGACGCACACCCGCAGCCCTGGCTGTTGCTCACAAGAGGAGGGGAAAGCGTTTCCATAACTCATTGCAAGGAGGCACCCGGGGGAATCCACCTCGGACCCGCAGCGGTCCCCGCTCCCCGCCGCGCTCCACGAGCTGCATCTGGAGCCATCGATGCCTGCCCGGCGCAGCACAGAGCAGCTCCGAGCAATTGTGGAGCAAAGCCAGGGCTCAGCCTCCAAAGATAAGGCTGGGAGGCAGCGGCAGCATCACCCAGCGCTGCCCCTGGGGGCACGGGTTCCTTACAGTGGGTCTCTTCCCCAAGATGCTCAACCGGGGTAGGAGGATGCTGAGGTTAAAGCAGGAAGGGGAATAAGCCAAGCAGGGAGCTGAAATCAGGGCTGCTTGCTCGGGCTTGTGGGCAAGCATCATCTGTGAGGGCTCCACAGTGTGTGTTTGAGCACTGTGGCCATGGGCAGGGAGCACTGCCCTGGGGAAGGGGTGAGAGGGACCTCTCCGATAGGAGCAAACCCACCGTACAATGGGGAGCAACCAGCCCAGCACCACTTAGCCCCCAGTATCCCTGTTTTGCTCTGCAGATGCATGGACCAAGCATCCCCTGGGCTGAGGTTTGCTGCTGCGTGAGGCACTGGGGATGCTCCAGAGACCTGTCCCTCTGCTCAGCCCCCTCCCTGCCCTCGGGTAATCACTGCACTGGGTGCAATGGGGCTGCTGTGGCTCTCATGGGCCAGGGCAGTTGTTTGTGCCTTTGTTGTTGCATGGGGACATGGGGACACCTGAACCCACCCAAGCCTCAGAGCAGGCAGTTACTATGCTGCCTCCCCACCGGTGTCTGGAGCTGCTTCCTCTGCCCTCAGCAATGCTTTGAAAAGCAAAAGGGATGTGAAGGAAGAAGGGATTCAGAAGGAAAGAAACAAACCCATGCAGCTTGAGCCCTGCTGCTAGAGAAACATCTGCATCTATAAATACCACTGATGGGAGTGGGAACAGGCTGTATCCCTGCAGCTCCCTAAGGTAGCGGAGCAGCCTTGCCCCAGCTAACCCCATCCCAACACGTGCTGCTGTAGCACACATGGGTGGCTGCAGCTTTGTGGATGTTCTGGGGTAAAACCCCCCCAAACCTGGTCTTTAAACAGAAAAGGAGATAAATAAGTGTTGTCTTGTTGTTTGCAGCTGGGTCACAGTGTGGGTGAGAGCGGCCACAGGGATGTGAGCTGAGCAGCAGGGATGTCCCAATGCTCCTGGCTGGGATGTGATGTCCCACTGCTGGTCCTCACCCTGCAGTCACCCTTCCAGTGACCTTCCCATCCCTCCAGCCTGGCTAATGTATGCTCAGAGNCCCTGCAGTCACCCTTCCAGTGACCTTCCCATCCCTCCAGCCTGGCTAATGTATGCTCAGAGAGGCACAGAGTCACTTCTTCACCATGCATTAAGTCCCCTCGGCAGGGAGATGCTTATCCAGATGGGAAACCAATGAGCTCCTGGATGGATCCATCCCTGGCAGTGTTCAAGGCCAGGTTGGACACAGGGGCTTGGAGCAAGCTGCTCCAGGGGAAGGGGTCCCTTCCTGTGGCAGGGGCTGGAGCTGGACGAGCTTTAAGTTCCCTTCAACACAAACCAGGCTGGGATTCAATGATCCCTGCCCTGAGTCTGCAGGAGCCCAGTGCCAGCCCTGGTGCAGGCAGGATGGGATGGTGGCCATGGGCTCGAGCTGGCCCAGGGATGTGCTGGTGCTGAAGAGCTTTCTCAGGAGGGTTTTGCTCTGCAGTCACTGAGGAGGATGCTCACATTGGGGCGATGTCCCCCATTGTCCATTAGGGACAGGAGGAGGTTGTCACCACCCAGTGCATAGGTTGGGGTTTTGCTGTTAAGGCAGTGATTTCACACACCCTATACAAAGCTCAGCAGCCAACAGGGGCCATTCCTCCCAGCCATGCAGCACTGCTGTAGTGCTTTTTTCCTAGCATCATCCATGTTATCTGTGCTCTGCTCAGGCCCATAAGCCTGAAAGCACCCCCTCAAATGCAGCATCATTTGGCTTGGGGGAGCAGAGGACTAACCCCCCTGCTTGGAAGATCCCAGGGGGAAGAGTGAGGAATGCAATCAGCTGCTTTGACAGATACTTGCACCTTTGGCTCTTTCAGCAGGGTCCCATTCCCACCCTTTGGCTTCCTTCCTCCCCAGACACCAGGAGGGACACGTCACATCCCTGTTTTGCAAGGACTCCGCTTATTCCCAGTCCTGGAGGAACCCCCATCCCGAGAGCATCCTCCCACCCGTCACGTAGGGATGCTGCAGATGGCCGGAGGCACTGGGGACCCTCGGAGCTGGTGCGGGTGCTGGTGATGGAGGCAGCAGTGTGGGAAGCACAGGCTGCCCTCACGTCACCCTCCTTCCTGGGGGCTCCTCAGGAGCACCTCTGCTTTGGTTTCCCCTCTTCTCTTTTGTTATCCCCCTCTAACAACAAGGACTTTCATGAGCTGCCTCCCTCCCCCTATTTCCTCTCTGACTCATTCCCCGCTGCCCTTGAAGCAGGGATGTGCAGCTCCCCACGTCCCACAGCATCCTCTCCCTTTGGCTGGGTGATCCACAGCAGCAATGGGACAACGCAGCCCGGGAGGGGCAACCCCAGGGTGAGGGACAACGAGGGGTTTGATGCAACAAAGTGAACATTTTCTTCCCTTTTGTACTAAGTCTACCAATGAATTTCAATACAAGAACATGACCATAAGTGAGCCCAGAACCCCCCCATGTGCTGGGCTGCACCCCCAGAGCGTGAGCAGCAGCTCAGGGAGGGGATCCTGCCCCTCTGCTGGGCTCTGGGGACACCCCCCTGCAGCCCTGATCCAGCTCTGGGGCAACTGCACAAGAGGGACCTGGAGCTGTTGGAGAGAGGCCAGAGAAGGCCATGGAGCTGCTGCAAGGGCTGGCGCTGCTCTGCTCTGGAGCCAGGCTGAGAGAGCTGGGCTGGGGCAGCCTGGGGGAGAGAAGGGGAGACCTGAGAGCAGCTCCAGTGCCTAAAGGGGCTGCAAGGAACCTGGAGAGGGGCTTGGGACAAGGGCCTGTAGGGGCAGGCCAAGGGGAATGACTTGAACCTGCCCCAGGGGAGACTGAGCTGAGCTCTTAGGCACAAGCTCTTCCCTGTGAGGGTGCTGAGGCGCTGGCACAGGATGCCCAGAGAAGCTGTGGCTGCCCCATCCCTGGCAGTGTTGGAGGCCAGGTTGGACCCAGGGGCTTGGAGCAAGCTGCTCCAGTGGAAGGGGTCCCTGGCAGTGGCAGGGATTGGAGCTGGAGGAGCTTGAAGGTCCCTTCAACACAACCGTTCCATGATTCCTCTATCCTGGGGACATCCCAGAGCTAAGGAGGCAGAGTGAAAAATGAGAAGCAGCAGAGGCTGAGAGGGACACTGGAAGGAATCCTTAACGTTTCACATAGTCCTTAGTTGGGTTCATTAAGGGCTCTTAAAAACCTGACAGTGTAAAAGACCATAAAGACCGCTTAGAAAAGCTTTGTAATGGCCAAGTGCTGTTAAATGAGCTGAGCCAACAGAGAAATTGCCCCTTCTTAGAATAAGAAAGGGGTTTTCTCTGCACTGGGACTGTCAAGAAGCAGCAAGATGGATCCTGTAGGATGGGTGAACCCAGCAGTGCTCTCTAATGTGAGCACACCCCTCATAGTGGGGTGTCTCTATGAAAGCTGGGGTGCAGCTGAACCCATCAGGCTTTCTTATGGCAGGTTCTGGGTCTGTCTGAGGTCACAGTTGAAATCACTCCAGTATCTTCTTTTGTCTCTGTAGGCAATATGGCTGCAAGGCCTTTGTTCCCCACAGAATCCCAAGTTCTGAAGCGCTTTGAATGTAAAATTTGAGGGTGAATCATAGTTTTGCTTTAAATAAAACCCCTTCCATCCTTAAGAACGTGTTCATCATCGATTGTGTGACTTCTGTGATGGAGCAGCGCTTGGAAGAAATAAAGCAGCCAATAATTATCCTTTACCTCCACCCAGGAGTGCTTGGTTGAGGAAGGCACAATGAAAGAGGCAACATGTGTGGGAAGAAATAAGGTGTTTTTTACTGAATCAAATAATAGAGCTGGAAAACAAGGCCTGGTTTATAGCCACAGATCGGGGTGCCCATGGACAGCAGCAAGTTTGGCCGTCCTTCCTTCTCCATGTGCTATTTAATCTAATGCTGGCTGTGACTCAGCCCTGCAGACTTGCCTCCTTTCCTTCCCCACGTAGGCAGAGCTGTCACAGCCCTGTTACACCGGGACAATAAAAGCCATGTCCTCATCTGCCAGGTGCATGGATTTGTTAAGGGATTTTTGGAACAGGTCTAGACAAAGCAGGGGGAAACGTTCCATTTCCTTCATCTCCCACCTTCTATGGGTCGTTTTCTTGCTCACTCCTTGGGATGCTGCCCCCGGAGACCAGGAGAGCCTTGAGTGGTCCCTGCAGCCAGTGGGGCTCTGCTGGTGTCTCCTGTCACATATGCTTTGGTGGCCTCTTCTCCACTCATTGCCACCATCCTTTATAGGCAGTAAGCAGCAATTTGGAGAGCTGGCTTTGTAGGTCAGAGAGGTTCCTGCAGCGCTTGCAGGATGCAGGGCTCAGCAGAGTCATAGAATCAATTAGGTTGGAAAAGCCCTTTCAGCTCATCCAGTCCAACCATTCCCAGCAGTGCCAAGGCCACCCCTGCCCCATGGCACTGAGGCCTCATCTCCACGCTATGTGAACCCTTGCAGGGCCGGTGCCTGCAGCCCTGCCCTGGGCAGCCTGTTCCAATGCCTGAGCACNCCCCCCCCCCCCCCCCGCGGGCCCCCCGGGGCCCCCGGGCCCCCCCCCCCCCCCCCCCCCCCCATCGTGTCCCCATGGGCGCTGCCAGACCCGTGTCCACACGCAGCCAGTCCGGGCAGGTCCCCAGCGCACACCCCTGCAGGGACCAGGAACCTGAGCTGGGCTGGGATCACAGAGCAGCTCCAGGCTCTGACCTCTCCTGCTTCTGAGAGCTCAACGTGTGCCAGCTGATGAGAGGCCAAGCCATGGGGCTTCGCTGCTGGAGCATGTGGCACCCTCCTCTTCCTCAAGGACACAGGGAGCAGGTTGGCTTCCCCCATGCCCTTACCCCCCAGTCCTGCTGTGTCCTCATATTCTCTCCCTGCTGCCTGAATGTAGGGTCTCGAAGCAGGCCAGCACATCCCATCTCAGCCCTTGCATTATGCATGCCAGCACTCGCCACTACGGATGAATGTGCCAGAAAGAGCTGGGAAACCCACTGCTAGCCCAGCTCCAGCTCCCACCCCTGGAAAGATGCTTGGACCCCCTTGCTTGCGTTCTGGCCCCACAGAGGGAGTGGGTTCACGCTGGTGGGTCTGCTGGAGATGGAGGGTGCGTTGTCAGAGCCAGCAAGAAGGGCTGCTATAGGTGATGACAGGAAGGAGAGGGAAAATATGGGTCCATTGCTGGGATGCACCTGCGAGTGCTGAGGGGGGTGCCACATGCTGCGGTGAGGCCAGCCTCTGAATGCTCATGGTGACTGGGAGAAGAGCCCAAGGGCTGGAGGAAAGCAAACATCACTTCTGTCTCCACGAAGGGCAAGGAAGGACCCAGGGAGCTATGAACCGATCAGCTTCACCATGGTCCCTGAGAAGGTGATGGGGCAGCTGATCCTGGAAACCATCTGCAGGCACATTAAGGATGAGAAGTCAGCATGGGGGAGGCTATGCTTGGCCAACTTGATAGACTTGTGCAATGAAAGGGCTGGAGAGCAGAGGGCATTGCCTGCCTGGATTTCAGGAAGCCCTTTGGCACTGTCTGCCCTAAGATCCTCACAGAGAAGGTGTTGATGCAGATGGATCGAGGTGAGGTGGGTTGAACACTGTCTGCATGGCCAGGCATGGGTGGTGGATGACCAGTGGCACCAAGTCCAGTTGGAGGCTGCTACCCCAGGGGTCTGTACTGGGTTCAGTCCTGTTTAACCCCTTCATTAATGATCTGGATGATGGGGCAGCATCAGCTCTGTGATGACACTGAACTGGGAAGGGTGGCTGGTGGAGCAGAGGCCTGTGCTGCCATCCAGAGGGACCTGGATGGTCAGGCTGGAGGAATGGAACATCACAAGGTTCAGCGAGGAGAAAGGCAAAGTCCCGCCTCTGGGAAGAGTGATCCCAGCACCAGCACATGGAAAGCAGCTCTGCAGAAAAGGACCTGGGGGTTCGTGATGGATGAAAGATTGGACATGAGCTGCAATGTGTGCTTGAGCCCAGAACCCTCCTGTGCACTGGGCTGCACCGCAGAGCGTGAGCAGCAGCTCAGGGAGGGGATCCTGCCCCTCTGCTGTGCTGTGTTGGATCTAAGGCACAAGCTCTTCCCTGGGAGGGTGCTGAGGCGCTGGCACAGGGTGCCCAGAGAAGCTGTGGCTGCCCCATCCCTGGCAGTGCTCAAGGCCAGGTTGAACACAGGGGCTTGGAGCAAGCTGCTGCAGTGGAAGGGGTCCCTGCCTGTGGCTGGGGTTGGGGCTGGATGAGCTCTAAGGTCCCTTCAACCCAAACCACTCCATAGAATCATAGAATACTCAGGGTTGGAAAGGACCTTAAGATCATCCAGTTCCAACCCCCCTGCCATAGGCAGGGACACCTCACACTAAACCATGGCACCCAAGGCTTCATCCAACCTGGCCTTGAACACTGCCAGGGATGGAGCACTCACAACCTCCCTGGCCAACCCATTCCAGTGCCTCAGCACCCTCACAGGAAACAATTTCTTCCTTATCTCCAATGTAACCCCCCCCTGTTTCAGTTTGAACCCATTACCACTTGTCCTGTCGCTACAGTCCCTAATGAAGAGCCCCTCCCCAGCATCCCTATAGGCCCCCTTCAGATACTGAAGGCTGCTCTGAGGTCTCCACGCAGCCTTCTTTCACCCCCCCCCCATCCCGGCACATCCCGGATCCGCGCTCTCGGTCCCCTCGGCAGTGCCCGGTGAAGGAGGCTCCGGGGCTGCCGCTTGCTTGGGGAGGGGGGGTGTTGTCCATGGGTGCCAGGACCCGCCCCGGGGGAGGCGCGGCGGGAGCGACGAGCCCCGGGCGGAGCCAGCGGAGGGAGCGGGGACCGGAGCGGGGTCCGCGGCCGCACCATGGGGGCCTGCCTCGGGGTCTGCTCCCTGCTCAGCTGCGTGAGTGCCCCCGGCAGGGGCAGCGCGGGGGGACCGGGAGGGCACCGGGAGGGGATCGGGAGGGGACCGGGAGGAAGCGCAGAGGGAGCGGGGCTGCGCCGGCTTCGAGCGCCGCAGCGGCGGGCGCGGCCCGGGGCGGGGTAATCGCTGTCGCTGTCGCTGCGGGTTAAGGGGGAGGCCCGGGGAGCTCTGGGGGTGCCCCCGGGGATGGGCCCCGGTGCAGCCAAAGGGATGGAAGAGACTCAAGGGGGTACAAAGGGAGCCCGGATGATGCCCCCGTTGCACCGGGGGGATGCAGGGGATACCCGGGGGATGCAGGGACCCCTATTGAGATGCACCCCTGTGTTTACGGGGGATACGGGGGACCCCTGAGGGGATGCAGCGCTGTGAACAGGGGAACACCCAGGGGATGCAGGTCTGTGTACACGGGTGATACAGGGGACATACGGGAAGATGCAGTCTGTGTAGATGGGGTATACAGGGGACCCCCGGGAGGGGTGCAGGGGACCCCCAAGGGGATGGAGCCCTGTGAACATGGGGCATACAGGGACACCTTGTACATAGGGGATACAAGTGACCCCCGGAGCAGGCATCCTGCTGCACTCAGGAGAGTCCAAGGGAGACCCAGAGGGTTCACCCCAGATAACTCTGAGGCTCATGAGTGTCATGGCTCAGGGGAGTGTGGAGTCTGAAAGTGCTTGGGGAGATGGATCCCCGTGCTCTTGGGGATACGGGGAGCTGGAGGAGTGATGCCCTGCTGCACTGGGGGGAGTCTTGGGGTCCTGGTCCCCCTTCCCTAACGCACTGGGGAGGCGAGTCCTGCTGCACCCATGCGATGCTGAGGGGCTGGGTCCTGCCAGGGGATGCAGTAAGAGCAGGAGCTTGGAGGTGGGGGGCTCTGTGTGGGTGCCACGGCCCAGGGCAGGGTGCATGTCCCAGGGTGCTGCGCCCAGTGACGCAGGCAGCTCCGTGACTGGTGTTGCCTTTCCTGTTGTTGCCTCACCTGTGGGCACAGGGCCAGGGCTGTGGAACCAATCCCAGAGCCTGGAAACCTGGGAATGGGGCCGGTTGTGCAACCTGACCTCAAAGCTGTGGACGTTTAACCAACAGGAGCCTTTCAGATGCCCGATGGCACACTGCAGGAGCTGTCTGTGACACATGGCCAATACCTTTCCATATGGGCAGGTATTGGAAAAACCAGGAGTTCCTCTGGAGCAGGATTGGGAAGGTTTCTGGCCTAATTCTGGATATTTGTCCCCAAAAAGGCTATTCTGGTTCAGGCCAAAGCATCACAGAGTGGTTTAGGTTGGAGGAGACTTTCCGGTTCCATCCCTCTGCCATGGGCAGGGACTTGCTATATAGGGCAGGGCCTTGATATGTAGGGCAGGGCCTTGCTATGTAGGTGTTATTCTCCTATTCCTTCAAGTAGAGCTGGTTCATTCATGGGATGCTTTAGCTCAATTCTGAACTGAAAAAAAAACCCACAAATAACCAAAATAACCAAACCAAGCCCAAACCGCCCCGAAATCTGTGTGGTTTTTAACAGGAGAATCTCAACTAACTCCTGGTCAAGCCTGCATCATTTGGGTTAAACAGCACCAGATTGCTCAGCCACCTCTTCAAACCTTTCCGTACAAGCTCTTCCTGAGTGAAACTTGGCAGCAAACACCAACTATTTCCCTTTCTCTGCCTCCAACGATTTGCCAGACTCTGCCCACCACTGCCATGAGTGGAATGGTCCCCTCAAGGTGCCTTCCTGATGGGATGGGCTTGGTGCTATGGTGTTAGTCCCATAACGCCTCCTTATGGGATGGGGTTGGTGATGGTAGCAGAAGGCTGCCCATGGCAATGGCAGTCCTGGGGGCTCATGCAGCCCTCCAGCATGGTTTGGCTACCTCATGGGGACTGACAGCCTCATTGTACCCACACAAAGCCAGGCGTGAGAGCCACCAGCCTGTGCCTGACCCCGTGGGCTCAGCACTGATTAACCTGCTGGTCATTCATTGAACTGGAGATAAGAACTGGTTGCTCTGCATTGCTTTGGGTTGATTCAGGCTCTGCAGCCCTGGGTTTGCCAGGTTGAAGGCAGCTTGCAGGAGATGTGTTGTTGGGGTGGGGTTGTTGGCATGGGGTTGTTGGGGTGGTGGTGTTGGGTTCATGCTGTTGGGTTTCTCATGATGGGTGAACAGTGCTTGTCCATCTCCATCGGTGCTCCCCCAGCCTGCAGGCAGAGGAGGGAGCACAGCAGCCCTTAGGTGCGAGTTGTGCTGGAGGTGAGTTGGGTTCCATGAGGAAGACGATGGTGGAACTGGAGAGATCAGCCTTTCGTCTGCAGTGCCTGGAACCTGAAGGTTCTTCATTACCACAGGCTGGCTTTTGGTGTTAGGATGCCTTTATAAGTCTTTAAAGGAGGTGGATGAGAGCATGGCCAGCGCTGCCTTAACAGGGCAGGATTTCCCTTGCTCTTAACCCATTGCTTTTGAAAGAAAAAGGCTGGAATCAAGAGGTGCCCAGGCAGCATGTGGCAAAGGCTTCCTGTGCAAAGCAGCTGAGAGCAGGGATGGATATCCAAAGAAATAACCAGGAGTCATGAAAAAGCACAGCGTGGTGGCTCAGGGACCAGAGGGACCTGCACCAGGCTGGAGAGGTGGGACCTTGAAGCAGCTCCAGTGCCTGAAGGGGCTACAGGAAACCTGGAGAAGGGCTTGGGACAAGGGCCTGTAGGGCCAGAACAAGGGGAATGGCTTGAACCTGCCCGAACAGGGGAGACTAAGCTGAGCTCTTAGACACAAGCTGTTCCCTGGGAGGGTGCTGAGGCGCTGGCACAGGGTGCCCAGAGAAGCTGTGGCTGCCCCATCCCTGGCTGTGTTGGAGGCCAGGTTGGACACAGGGGCTTGGAGCAAGCTGCTGCAGTGGAAGGGGTCCGTGCCCGTGGCAGGGGTTGGAGCTGGATGAGCTTTAGGTCCCTTCCAATCCAAACCATCCCATGGTTCTAGGGCTCTATGAATTAGGTGGGTGAATATCCAAGATGGGGGGCAGAAAAGAAGATGAAAGATGTCCCCAGGACTCCTGGTGTCATTTTCCAAGCTGGGTGGGTATTGGAGTGAACCTGTTCCTGCAGCATTTCTGCTTGTCAGCAACCTTTTGGTGGGATTTGGGACCATTTCCATGAGGCCCTGCAGGCTGCAATGCTGGTGAGGAGCTCTAAGCAATGGTGTGGATCCCTGGGCACACCTCCATATGGTCTAAACCTGCTTTGGGGCTGATCTTGACCCCTCTGACGCAGGATGCTCTTGTTGCAGGTGTCCTGCCTCTGTGGCTCTGCACCATGTCTGCTCTGCGGCTGCTGCCCCTCTGCCAAGAACTCCACCATCTCCCGCCTCATCTTCACCTTCTTCCTCTTCCTTGGCACCCTCATATCCATCATTATGATAATCCCTGGTGTGGAGAAGGAGCTGCACAAGGTAAATAACCCCTGGATGCTGCAGGACTTGGTCAGCATAGGGAAAAAGTTCAGCTCTTGGTGGGTACATGAGGCTGAATCAGAAAGTGATGTTTTGGGGCATGATGTTGCTTCTGTTCCCTTCTTTTCTGAGCATCTCACTGGGAGAGGTGTTACTGGCCCTGATTTTCCACGCAGGGGAAGATGCGGTGGGATATTTTCTTGCATTTCCACATTTTCCCAGATCTCTCCCACAAAAGTTTCCCACATCCCATTTTTTTGGGGTTCAACTGGCCAAGTGACTTGCAAGTCATAGAATCATGGAATGGTTATGGGAAAAGCTGGTTTCATCCCAGCTTTCCTGGGATGACTGATGGTTTTAGCTGTGTCACTCCACAGTTGTCCCCAAGCAGGCCAACTGCATGCTTTACGGCTGGCATCGAAGCAGTCATGGGCATCACTGATGGCACCGGGGTTGTGGTGGGTGCAGGATGCTGGGGTGATGCTCACCCAACCATCACCATTGCAGCTCCCCGGATTCTGTGAAGGCAGCGGGTCAGTGCTGGGGGTCCAGACCCACGTTGACTGCAGCAGCTTCCTGGGCCTCAAGGCTGTGTACCGCATGGGCTTCGCCATGGCCGCCTTCTTCTTCCTCTTTGCCATCCTCATGGTGTGTGTGCGCAGCAGCAAGGACCCGCGGGCCGCTGTGCAGAATGGGTGAGCCCTTGTCCATGGGGGAGGGATGGATCAGACCCCCCCCTTCCCTGGGAGCTGGCTTCCAGCTCCAGATTGTGCCTCCTCTCTCCTTCCACAGCTTCTGGTTCTTCAAGTTCCTGCTGCTGGTGGGGATCACAGTGGGGGCCTTCTACATCCCTGATGGTGCCTTCACCTCGGGTGAGGAGCTGCCCTTGCTCTCCTGGCATCGCTGGCCTCAGCATCCCCACTGCTGTGTGCCCCTGTGCCCGAGTCCCCCTTTCCCTGCTCTTAACTGGGTGTTCTCCTTTCTCAAGTCTGGTTTTACTTCGGTGTGGTCGGCTCCTTCCTCTTCATCCTCATCCAGCTCCTCCTCCTCATCGACTTCGCCCACTCCTGGAGCCAGCTGTGGCTGCGCAATGCAGGCGAGAGCAACGCCAAGGGCTGGTATGCAGGTCGGTATGGGTGACAGCATGCAGGGTTTAGGGATGGGGAACCTCCTCCTGGAGCTGGTGATGTTGAGCTGGTGGGGATGGGGGGCTCTGCTCCAGCCCCTTTCCTATTTGGTTCCTCCCCCAGCCCTCTGCACCATCACTTTCATCTTCTACGCTGCCTCCATTGCAGCCATAGTGCTGCTCTACATCTACTACACCAAGCCCGAGGGCTGCACGGAGGGCAAGGTCCTCATCAGCATCAACCTCATCCTCTGTCTCATCGTCTCTGCTGTGTCCATACTGCCCAAGATCCAGGTTAGGTGATGGGGAGGGCACCTTGGAGCCTGGTGGCCATTTCACTGTGGGGTACAGGATCAGCTCTGAGCATCCATGGTTGTGTTTGCAGGAGGCTCAGCCGCACTCGGGGCTGCTCCAGGCATCCCTCATCACCCTTTACACCATTTACATCACCTGGGCTGCCTTGGCCAATGTACCAAGTAAGCAGGATGCAGCCTTGGTTCAGGAGGGGAATACATGGGGCACCCATCGGGGTGGCTGCTTTGCCCTCCTGGGTCTCTGTGTGCTGGGGAAGGGTGCTGATCCCCCTGTATGTTCTCCTCCAGGCCAGGCCTGTAACCCCACACTGCTGGTGAGGAACAGCACCAGCTCAGCGACATCCACCCAGCCACTGACAACCTGGTGGGATGCCCCGAGCATCGTGGGACTCATAATCTTCATCCTCTGCACCCTCTTCATCAGGTGAGGACTTGGCTGGTGACCCTGGGGACTGCATCACCCCTCTGCCTGCCCGGAGCAGAGGGATGCAGGGAGGCTCTTAGGGAATAGGTGATGCTGGAGCTGTGGTCACATCTCAGCATCCATGAGCCTCCTGTCCCTGCAGCATCCGCTCCTCTGACCACCCTGAGGTGAACAAGCTGATGCTGACAGAGGAGAGCACGGCCGGGGCGGGCAGTGAGGCCGTGGAGCATGGGGAGCATCGTGCCTATGACAACGAGCAGGATGGGGTGTCCTACAACTACACCTTCTTCCACCTCTGCCTCCTCCTCGCTGCCCTCTACATCATGATGACCCTCACCAACTGGTACAGGTGAGCAGAGCCTCCCCGTTCCTGCACTGGGCAGAGCTGGTTGCTGAGGTCCATCTGCGTGAGAACCCATTTCATATGCACCATTATCAGCGCTGCCTATGGCAGGTTGTGCCTGGGCTCACCGGCTCCCTGCTGCAGTCGGGTATCCCTTGGGATGATGTGAGGGGAGCCAGGACCCAGCCCTGGGGGTGCTGTAGCTGCACCAGTGGGGTCACATCCCTTGGACAAGCTGTGGGGAGCCACAAGATGCAGCTTCTCCGCTCTCCCCTCTGTTCTTTGTGTTGCACCCATGGCTTGGTGCTGTCAGCATCCTTCCCTCCCCAGCGCAGTGACTGTGCTTGGGATGCGCAGGGAGATGCTGCCTGCTGCAGCACGGTGATGGGGGCTGGTGCTGTTTGGGGTTTCAGGCCAGATGAGAGCTTGCGGGTGCTGTCGAGCCCCTGGACCGCTGTGTGGGTGAAGATCAGCTCCAGCTGGGCCGGGCTCCTGCTCTACCTCTGGACCTTGGTGGCTCCGCTGGTGCTGCCGGACCGGGACTTCAGCTGAAGTGGCCCCGGGCATCCTGCTGCTGGGTTGGAGCCGTTGTGTTCTTGTCCCTTGAGGTTGGGGACAGCCCCAGCGATGCTGGGTTGTGCCTTCTTGGAGGTCTTTTGGTTTCATATGAAAGGGATGAAGTGCCAAGCACTGAAAATCAGCAAGGGCTGAGGAAGACTTGAGGATGGTTTTGAAGCTCTTCTCATCTCTTTTCATGCTTGTTTAGTGCCTTTGGGGGTGCTCCATCCCCTCCTCTTCTAGTGGACACCCTGCCTTGCCTTGGGAGGGCTTGGTGTCACCAGCTCACTTGGAGCTCCAGGACTGTGGTGCCTTTTGGAGGGGGTCTGGGGACCTGCCTTGTGCCAGGACCTGGTGTTCCCTCCCCAAGGAGCCTGGATGAGAATGGGCCTCAGGGATTTGTGGCTGGAGGCAGTGTCCCACTGCATCCCCCAGCCATGGTGATGGCCCCACTGCCTCCAGGGCTCTCCTGCCCACCCATCCCATGGAAAGACGGTCCCTGCTCCTCACTGGAGCACGGGTTGGGTTTCCATAGTAATAAAGTCTTGTTTGGAATAAACCCATCAGAGGTGGCCTTGTGGGGTCTTTCCTGACAGGTGCTGGGAGGTGAAGGAAAGGGGATGGATTAAACAGCCCTGACACTGGGGTGAGGGCACCACTGCTGCCCTGGGGATGCAGGCAGGGGCAGGGGCATCACTGTGTCACAGCAGCCTGGAGCCCTGGACCCTGCTGCCAGCCTGGGGCACCCCGAGCGCTGCAGGGAGGGTGGTGGTGGTGATGCTGGAGAGCACAGCATGGGATGCACACCATGGAGGGACTGCACACAGATAGGGATGCACAAGATAGGGATGCACACAGCACAGGGGTTTGTACTGTGCCCATGGGCACATGAGGCTGGGGGTAGCACTGCGGTGGGCACACGCTGTGCTGGGGTTCGCATCTCCCATGCAGGGCTGTGTCCCATGCAGGGTGCACCCTGTGCCGGGGGGGGGTCCCTGTCCTGCAGCAGCCATGGGGCGGGAGGAGCCCGTTGCGCACCCCAGGAGCAGGAGGGGACAGACAAGGACAGCACTGAGCCACGAGGGGGCGGTGGCGGCACACGCTGCGGTGCACCCTGCACCCTGCATCATGCGCCCAGCATCATGGACCTTGCATCATGCACCCTGCTCCATGCACCCTGCATCATGCACCCTGCTGCATGCACCCAGCATCATGGACCTTGCATCATGCACCCTGCTCCATGCACCCTGCATCATGCACCCTGCTCCATGCACCCTGCATCATGCACCCTGCATCATGGATCTTGCATCATGTACCCTGCATCATGCACCCTGCTCCATGCACCCTGCATTATGCACCCTGCATCATGCACCCTGCATCATGCACCCAGCATCATGGACCTTGCATCATGCACCCTGCATCATGCACCCTGCTCTATGCACCCTGCTCCACGCACCCTACATTCTGCACCATGCATATTGTATCTCTAAGCTGTACTGTGCACCCTGCATCCTGCTCCCTGTGTAGTGCAGCCTGGGTCTGGCACCCTGCACCCTGTGCTCTGCATCATTCAATCTGCACCCAGCATCATGCACCCTGCATCATGCACCCTGCTCCATGCACCCTGCATCATGCACCCTGCTCTATGCACCCTGCTCCATGCACCCTGCTCCATGCACCCTGCATCATGCACTCTACATCATGCACCCTGCATCATACACCCTACATTCTGCACCATGCATATTGTATCTCTAAGCTGTACTCCGCACCCTGCATCATGCACCCTGCATCATGCACCCTGCTCTATGCACCCTGCTCCACGCACCCTACATTCTGCACCATGCATATTGTATCTCTAAGCTGTACTGTGCACCCTGCATCCTGCTCCCTGTGTAGTGCAGCCTGGGTCTGGCACCCTGCACCCTGTGCTCTGCATCATTCAATCTGCACCCAGCACACTGTGTCCTGCNGGGGCCTGCATCCCTCTGATCCAGGACGTGTGTGGGAGCAAGCTGGGGGGATGTTGGAGGGAGAGAAGGGGAGCACAGGGTGCTTGGGTAGGGTCGTGATGGAGCACACTGCACTGGGTCCCCCTTCCTTGACCTGCTGGGTGCCCCCAAGGGATGCTCTGCCCTGGGACATCTCTGGTGCAGTCCCTGCATCCGCCTTGGAATGCTTCCCCCTGCCAGATGATCCTTTGGAAACGGCTGGGCTAGGGGAGCTGGGTAAGCTGAGGCACACAAGAGGTGTGTGCATCTCCATGTGCATCGCTGGTGCTGAGTAACCTCCCCAAACCTGCCTGCACCCAGGACATGGGGAGCATCTGGGCCCAAACTCCAGCTTGGGTACGAGCCCCAGCAATGCAAAAGAAGTGGGAAGGGAAGGATTATTCCCTTATCAGGCAGCACCCGCTGGGTGTTGGGATGGGGCCGTGCCTGGTGCTGTACCCACATGGAGCAAAGGTTGCTCTGCTCCTCTGCTCCCTCAGGCTTTGCAGATGTTGGGAGCCTCTTGCCAGAATGCTCCTGGCAGGGACCTCAAATGCCCCATCCGTGCCCTGCCCAGCATCAGGAGAGCCCCTGCTTTATCCATCATGGAGGTGAAGTCAGTGAGGATGGGCTCAGATCACTCCCTGCCCTCCACCTGCTTTAAATCCTGTTTTGTCCTATGAAAGGGGTCCAGAGCAGGGAGGAAATGGGCTGGGAGAGCCTCTTCTGTTCCCACTGCTGCGTTATCCCACTGGTCATCAAACCCCACTGACCCCTGAGCTGCTGACAGTGATGGAGGCAGCATCCCCTGCCCCAGGCTGCAGCAGGGGAGGTTCAAGCTCTCCTGCTCACTGCTATGGGCTCTGATCTCAGCTCAAAGTCACCTCTGAGGAGAGCAGCACTTTGCTGTTCCTCTTTTAGATGTATCTTCCTAATTCTCAGCCCCTTTAAGACCCTGGTTTCTGGCTGGATACGGAGGTGACGTGGAGGAAAGGCTATTCCTGAGCTGAGCTCGGCCCTGGGCTGCGTCAGTCCCTCCATTAAGGTGCTATTTCGGGACATGGGTCACAGGGTTTGGGGGCCTGCAGGTTGTTCACTGGCTTGGGACAGGGACTTTCCATGAGGATGGGTAGGACACAGGCTCTGGGGCTGTGAAGCAGCCCCATAGTGATGGAGGTGGCTGCTATAGGATGCTGCAGAAATGATGCTCAGCACTGGAGAATAGCCATCCTCCCTGTGAGATCCCAGAGGCCAAAGGCAGGGAGAGCATCTGGTTGCCTGGAGGATTTAAAACTAGAAGGAATATGCCAGCAAACACCTCCCAGGGATGCAATTTGTCACCAGGCAGGGTGGAGATGGAAGTCTGGCTATCACCATGCTGCCTCGGCAGGAGATGTAAGGTTACAGCACATAGCAGTGCCCTTCTCGAGCATCCTCCTGGATCCCGGTACTCAGCCATCTGGATGTGAGCTGGCTGCACCGTCCTTCCCAGAGACATGGATTATGCAGCACCATCTCCCCGTGAGCATGACATGATGGAGGTGGTGGCGATCTTCCCCACGCTGTGCCCATGCATCCTTTCCATGACAGGGCACAGCACATGAGCTGCTTCTCTTATTCCTGTAGGTCAAAGCAGCCTGAATACGTGAATACTGAATGTCACACAGGCCTTTGCAACTCGTCTGCAACTTGGCCATTCCCAGCAGAACAGGAAAATCCACCCAAAATAACAACATCTTCCTTTAAATTCATTGCAGCAGAACCTCTTTTCTGACCCAAACCGTCATGGGTCTCCCAGCCACAGCCTGGGGCTCATCCAGTTCATCACAGGAACTGCGGTTCCACCAACAGCATCCTCATCCAATGTGCTTCTCTTGGGGCCCAGACGTGGAACGATTCACATCACCTGCCCCAGAGGACAAGCAAATTGTTTCTGGGACAAAAGAGCCACAGTTTTGGAAGCCACTTTACTCTGTACCGACTCCTATAGTGGCTTCAATCTGATGTTTCTGGGAAGCAGCTGGCTTTACAAAGGCAGGAGGGGAGCCCAGGCAAGGTCAGGGATGTGTGGAAGAGCTCGGAGTAAACCAGAAGGGTTTGGGAAGAGCTGGGATGCGGTGGGATTTGCCCAGGGTTTACTGTAAGAGGCCTAGTGGGGATGGTGAGGTGATCTTTGCAAGAAAGGTCTGTTAGGAGTGACTGAGCATAAAGAAAGCATCCCCCAAAAGATGTCTTCATAGGGGAAAAATAAGCAGCTCAAACCCATTGTTCATGCTCCAGTAACTTCCAGATGCCTGGATAGGGATACAGGGAGCCTCACAAACACCTCCTCCACCCTGCCATTGCTCCCTGCCCATGAAGGGGGACGCCTGCCCCAAAAGCCCTATAATTTAACCAACCCCTCCAGATCTGAGGCCCCATCCTCCCTCCGCAGACCCTCCCTGTGCAGCTCAACCCCTGGATGCTGCAAAGCAGCCAAATCAGCCCCAAATCACTGCGGGCAAAGCACCAATGGGGTGGCTATGGAGTAACCATCCCCCACCCTGTGTCCCCTTGCAGGGGGCTGCTGCAGCCCTGCCTCCAGCTCCAGCTCCAGCTCCAGCAGGGATTTGTACAAAGCTCCCGGCGCCTGGAATGGGCTTTTTTTATCCCTGGCTGCTCTTACGCTGACATTCTTCGCTGTGCCACTGGCTCCGGCGCTGCTCGCTAACCCCTTTACAGGCAGCTAAATATAGCCCAGGCAGCTAAGCAAAATCTGCTGCTCGGCAGGGCCACGTGGGGCTCGGCAGCACTGCTGCAGTATGGCCAGGCTGGGGGGTCTGCCAGCATCGGGACGGGGGGACACACGCAACAAGTCCTTGCTAGTAGCATCTTTCCCCCCTGCGGTGTCTCATCTGCATCCAGGTGAGCATCACCGCTGCTTGGATGCTGCCAATGGCATCCCAACGCTTCTCTCCGCCTTTCAGCCTAGGGTTTCCTGTGGTTCTTTCACCCGATCTTGGGTATTTAATGCTGGGGGAACATCTGGAGTTCATCAGCATCCCTGATCCTATAGAACCGCCATGTAAAACCCCAGGGTGCTGCTGTGCTTAACAAAGAACAGCCGCATGGCTCCGGGCATCCCCATGGGTGTTGTGTGAAGCAGTCAGTGCAGGGAGCAAACCCCAAACCAGATGAGGCACCGTGTGGGGTCACCCACACCCCAATAGGGTCTGGCGAGGGGGGGACACAGCTCCCATGGGTGCAGCTCAGTCTCTGCCTCGCCTATCAAAGGCAGATATTTCCTCTGGAGCCATGAACTCATTAGGGAGACACTGATTTAATTGTCTGCACACTGCGCTTGTGGGTCTTTTCCTTTGGGTTTAAACAACAACGAATCCTGGAGGGATCTAATTGGATCCCTATGGTTCATTAGACATTTTTCTGGAAGGAAGGATTGTTAAGGCTGAAGAAAGGCTGGAAAACTGCCTGCGCTACATACAGCTATCCATGGGCATCCCTAATGTACAATCCCCCTGGCATTGCCCCAGCCAGGCCGTGGCACCAGGAATGCCCTGTCAACTAGAGGACATGGGAGATACATGGGATGGGTCCAGGGAGGCTCATGCTGGAGTTTGGAGGAAGGATGGAGCCTTTCAGAGAGCAAATGGAAGGGCTCGAATCCAGAGCTGGGTGAGGATGGAGGCAGAAGCACCCAGCAGTGTGGGGCTGCAGGCCTGGAGTTGAAAGGACCACGTCCTCCTGCGCCATGGACCAAGGGCACCTTCAGAGCAAGGTCTCACCCTGCGGCTGCCTCCTCCAGCCTCCGTTCACTTGGATCCTGGTCCATTGGGAAGGAATTTAGCTCACAGTGGAGTCAACCCCTGAAATTTTCCAGCCCATGAGGGACGCAGCGGTTGTGACAGTGCAGAAAGCTCAGCAGGACAAAGCCATCCATCACCAGCCAGGCATGTGGCCACTGCCATGAAACAGACAAACAGCACCTGTCCAAGCTCAGCAGGGAGATGCCAAAGGTTTTCCAGCCCAAGGTAAATCCAGCTTCAAGGATGGAGGTGGAGGGTGGCCTCTCAACCTTTCGCTCTTCTGGCTGGGAGAAGACCCCAGCCTGCTGGATGACAAGTGATGGTTCTGGTAATGGCCCATTACAGACCCCACCACTGCGTCAGCTCCACATCACCCCACTGGCCTTTAAGATATCTCAATCAGGCAAAAGGTCCTTAAAGAGGATCCCAAGTGCTCAAGCACAGAAGGTCCTGCAGGTGCTTGGATGTTCCTTCTGAAAATCAGGATCACAGAATGGTTTGGGTTGGGAGGACCTTAAAGCTCATCCAGCTCCAACCCCTGCCACAGGCAGGGACCCCTTCCTCTAGAGCAGCTTGCTCCAAACCCCTGTGTCCAACCTGGCCTTAACACTTCCCCTTCATTTCTATTGGATTTGAATCCTAACCTTGAACATCCCCTCTGCCTGTAACCAAAGGCCAAGCAATCACCCATTGCTGGTGCTCTGTGTGTGTTCATTGCAGATGAACTTACTGGAAAGCTGATTCCCTCACTCAAAGCCATCCTTGGACAAGGGGGGAAGGAAGATGCTTCCATCTTGGGACTTCTGCATTTGTTCTGCCCATCCCAGTTGGCTTTGTCCCCATTTCCCTTCTCATCTGTGGCTGGAAACCCCAAGAGAGGCAGCACAGTGAGAGCAAGCACTGCTGGCTGTAAACAGAGGGAACCTTCATTCCTGGCTTTCTCACACCTCCAATGATGACCAGCACCCTGACATCTCAGAGCAGCTCCCCAAAGCACCCAAAGCACAGGGCTCTGATGTGCTTGCTGGTAGGTGGTGGCCAAGGGAAGGGGTTTGGGTACCCAGGAGCAGGGTCCAGAACTGCAGGGCACTGGAGATAGGACAAGCCCATGGACCAGGGTTTTGTCCAGCCCCACAAAGGCACCTTACACCATGCCTGTGTTTGCACTAGGCGATGCTCTGGAGGATGCTTGGTGGGTTTAGCTGCTTTACCAAACACAGGCTTGATTATTAATTGCTATTAATTACTGTAATGTGGGTTTAGCCATGAGCAGCATCGCTGGGGCTCAGCAGGAACCCTTCTGCCTGCGCCCACGGCTAAGCTGCTGTTGTCCCAGATACAGTCACGAGACCATTTGTTGTCCCCCCCAAGTCCCTGGGTGGGAGGACAGCCCTGGCAAGCTGTGCTGGGCCTTGTCACCACAGTCTAGTGCCATCCCCAGCCCTAATATCACCTGCCAGCAGGCAGACAATGGTACCCTCACCCCTAATGTACCAGGCACTGGGTGCAAGGGGGGGGGAAAAAAG